>JBBBDQ010001728.1:655000-657500 GCA_037127315.1 Ascarosepion bandense
CCTGGTCTGATTTATCGCTAAGCAATAATAACTATGTGTGTGTGTGTGTGTGTGTGTGTAAAACGTTTGTTTTTTTTAGTTATTTTAGAGGTCTATTTTTTTTTCTTGAGCGATATGATCCACTCACAAATAAATATATATTAGATTTAAATTCACACTAATAATAATTAGTACGTGTTCGAGCGTGCGTTCGCATGCGTGTATATATGTTTACACACACACACATACACACACGCATTATATATGTTTGTTGTTTATACATGCTTATCTAGGTGTACATTACAACAAACTAAAAAGTACTGAAAAATTGCAGAAAGCGCACTGTAGCAAAACAGTAATATCAAACTCTGACGGGAAAGACGTGTGATTATACAATCAATACATACATACATACATACATACATACATACATATTGTCTCTAACATCGGAAAATATGTAAGAAGCAATTGTCAGCCCAAGAAAGCTAACTAGAGATATATTTAAGTAACTGATAGTAAAAAAAAAAAAAGCAGAATATATATACATAATAAGTAAATAAGTACCGGCGGTTGTTGTTCGTCCACCATCCAGTGTAGAGACTGAACCATCACTGCTGGTAAATCCACTATGCCAGGCGCACAAGCAAAAAAGACTGACACAGAAAGGAAGAAAGGGAGAAAGAGAGCAAATGAAGAGAGAAAGAGAGAGAGAGAGAGGGGGGTAGGGGGAGAGGGACTAAATAGATAAAAGAAAGTATAAGCTTGAGAGAAGAAGGGGGAGTAATAAACGAAACCTTCTGATATTGTATCGTCTGCTTTTATTCATTTCTATTCTACGTTGGAGATGAGGCTGTTGAAAACGCAAGCGCATACACATGCATGGTTTATATAGACACATTAAAAGCGAGATGACGGATGCATATACACACGCATTTTTTTTTCTTTTTTTCCTCCTCTCATCACTCTCTTCTACAGCTACTACATGCAGCTCCTTCTACTGATACTCACACCTCCCCTCTTATTCATTCTTTTACTCACTCTCTTACACTTTTGACGAACCCCCCTTCTTTCCTGCAATACACAGTTAATAGCAGTAAACAGAAAGAGTAAAACAGAAGATAAGAGAGAGTAAGAGAGTGAGTGTCAGGTGAAGGTTAATAAATGAGGTGGGAGTGTTAGGAAGAGGAGAGAAAGCAAGCGCAGAGCTGGAGAGTGGTACTTGGTGATAGTCGGCATGAGGAAGGACTGCTACTGCTGACTGTTGTTATAGTAGCAGTAATAACAACGTGTATAGTTGCTGTTGGCTTTAATGATGATGATTTGCCAGTGATGGTCTTGATGGAGGGTGGTGTAGCGGGGAGGAGAAGTTAGGGCAAACAATAAGAAAGAAAGAAAAAAGAAACTAGAGTGAGGGGAAGATTAGAGAGTCGAAAAGAATCATAAAGTGTGGGAGTTTTTAATACGGGAATTGCCGGGAACCGACCCGACAGAGGGATGGGCTGGAAACAAAAAAAGCATGCTTCTTTTCTGATAACTTCATTTGTTGATATATTTCAGATCTCCCCCAACCTCTCCCTCTCTCCCCTTTATATATATATATATATATATATGCAGAGAGAGAGAGAGAGAGAGAGAGAGAGAGTGAAATGCGATATGGGATACAAATCCTTATCCATCAAAAACACACAAATGAAAATTGAACACCCGCAAAATCGGATCACCGAGGACCCTACAGATAGATAGATAGACAGAAAGTGAGTAAGGTTTATGAGTCCACACTCCACACTCTCTGTATCTTTGTCTCTGTTTCTCTCTCTCTCTCTCTCTCTTTCTCTTTCTCTTTCTCTTTCTTTCACTCTCTATGTGTTTGTATATATCACTCTGTGTGTGTGTATATTCACAGAGAGGGAGAGACAGACTGGGTGATCCTATATATAAAATTATATGTATTAAAATTTAAAAAAATGTTTAAATGTTTATATATATATATATATATATATATATATATATATTGAAAAAGTGTGTCCACAATGCGAGTTCGTTCTCTATTTTATTCACTGATCAGATCGTTTTTTTTTTGTTTTTTTTTTTTGTTTTTTTTTTAAACAAGCTTTAAGAACGTGTTTACAAAATGGATCTCTTTCTTCAAGAGACACGCGTACTTGATGCAACGTTTAAGTGTTTGGGGAGCTAATCACCCGTTCATCGTGGTGTGTGTGTGTGTGTGTGTGTGTGTGTGTGTGTGTGTGTGTGTGTGTGTGTGTACCCGTGGGATAAAAAGAAAATGTATTGTTTGTATGTAGAGCGACAACATATCTTAATAATAACTTCAACTTCTTAGCGAGAAATCAGACAACAGATACGATATCTTAGACGCCACCAGCCCACTAAAAATAGTTCCATAATAGATGAATAGATGTATTCCATTAACGAGTGGTTTAAAAAACGAATTGCTAAATCGACCTTCTATCAATCAGTCATCCTAAAAAAATTACGCACAAAAATCACTTAAGAATGTAGG
>JBBBDQ010001728.1:662500-672500 GCA_037127315.1 Ascarosepion bandense
GATTACTAAGAATACCTTTATTTGACTTGTTCAATATATATTCTATTTGTAAACGACTTATTACGTGACCTAGGCTTCTACCATTAGTGGTGTCTTCAGGCGATTTACAATAACTGAGTTTACCGTTTACCGTTTTCTTTTGTTTTTTTTTTGTTGTAAGAACACGTAACGGAGTTTTTTTGAACGCTCATGTGGCAGGGAATTTTTGACTGCGCAATTTTTTAAATTATAAGAAATCATTACATTTTCATTCATGGTTGTTTGAACCTAAGAGGTATTTTTAGTATGGTTTCACTTAGTCATAATTTCCGTTCTTTCATTGAATAGTTCGTTTTTGTTTGGGAATAGCATGCTTTTTATCTTTTCTTCCTGGCACAGTCTACATATTTTGCCACCATTGTAAGGCTTGGCTGTTTTTACTATACTCCACGTCTGGGTCTTTTCCCTATTTTGATTTTAATATCCACACGTGGGTAGCCAATTTTGTACAGTTTTTTAAGTAGACTTGTGATTGAAACACCTGGTTTTAAAGGTGTATTTGGTTGATCCCAAATATATTTTATTTTGGCCATATATATATATATATATATATATATATATAGTGTAAAATTAGAGATTAGAGCTTCTGTAGTAAAATTATCAGTAAGAGTTTATATTATACATATTATAGTCAGATTAGGTCAGTAATGCTTTTCTGCATCATTAACCATTTGCATTATATATGATAGCATAATGCAAGCAGTATATATTGGATTGACCGGAAAGTTCATGACGATTTATAAAGGTAGTTAAAACATGAAACGAAAGTATGCCAGTAAATATTTATTTAACTAAATAAGAACTGTTTTGTTGTATAACTTTTTTCCATCTTTCTTTCAACTTGAAAGAATTAATGATCTACAAGGGAGATTATTTTGCAAGGAACTGAATAAATAAGTATCCGTATGGTGTCTGGTGAATATAGTGAGTGGGGTAACAATTTCAGCTGTAACAATTTTTTCCAGTTCACCAAAGAACCGTGAGGTCTGACATTATCCTGATGGAAGACAACACCTTTTCTGTTCACCAATTCTGGGCTTTTTTTAAAGAATTGATGCCTTTACTTCATTCAGTTGAGAGCAGTACATTTCATAATCAATTGACTGGTTACTTGGCAGAAGCTCATAATACAGGCTTTTTTCCAATCCTACCAGATGCACAGCATGATTCTTTTAGGATAGAGACCTGCTTTTAGGGTGGCTAAAGTTGACTCATATCGCTTACTCAAGGATCTTTTTCGTTAGACGCTCTTGTAAATGAACAATTTCTCATCACCTGTCAAAATTTTCTTTAAAAAGGGTGCATTTTCATTGCATTTATGCAACAAATCACAGATAAAAATGCAACCCAAAAGATTTTTTTTCACTCAGATCATGCGCTACCCAAAATGTCGTGATTTGAGTACTCATACTTCACTAAGTGTTAATGGATGGTGGATTTTGATGACTTTAATGCTTCTGTCAATTCCCGCGTTGGGTAATGCGGTTTATTCTCAATCAATGTCTTGATTTGGTAGTCATCTGCAGGAGGTGTAGTTTATATATGCACACACACACACACACACACACACACACACACACACACACACACATATATATATATATATATATATATATATAGAGAGAGAGAGAGAGAAAATGAGAGAAAGAGAGTGAGATATTCTCAAATTCCACTATATATATATATATATATATGTGTGTGTGTGTGTGTGTGTGTGTGTGTCTGTGTGTCTGTGTGTGTACATGTGATACATTTTATGAACCCCCATATTTAGTCATACTTGTCAAGTGCGTTAGCTAGGAGTTGAATACTACTTCTTCGTGGTGATTTTTGAAGGGTTGGCCTTAATTATAATAATTAAATATTAAAATTGAAAATTACGAGTGTAGGATGTTTTCCATCGAAAATTTTATTTCTAAATTCGAATTCAATATCAAAAGAAAACAGTTTCAAAAACAAACACACACAAAAAGTCACTTAAATTCCTTCTTCAGTCAATCTGTTACTTGCCATACATGCTTGCGCGATCATATCCCGAAAGAGACATGACTGACCGAGCAGAAGATTTTCCCGCAGTAGCTTGCCATTCCTATCTGCGGTAGGCTGGTTGTCAACCAAGGCTATAGAATCGAATCTATGCTGCTATTTAACCCATAGGTGGAAGGTAGAGACGGATTAATACTTTTCCCAAGGGTATTCCCGCGTAAGTGAATGCAACGAATTTAACTGGAATTCGAACTCGGATCTCGAAGAGATATTCACTGCGCCACAACTTCCTCTTTAGGCATTTCAAATGAAGCAAATGTGTCTTCGAAGGATCGGTAAGGCAACACACTCAAGAACCAAGCTTTTCCATTCATTTGCAGGATAGGTATTTCCGGGGCCTGAAAGAATGCCTAATTGACATTTTGGCCAAATTAGGTAGGCAGTTATGAATAGATTCCACCGTCAAATCTACAACAGCCTCGGCTCTTATTACTTTCAACTCGGAAGGAAGCACTTAAAATAAATATTTAATAATATTGTTCTTTCTTTTCTTCTTTCAAATTCTGTAAAACTCTTCTACACATCCTGACGTATATACCATACATGTATATTCGAATTTGAAACAATTTTCCGAATGCCCGACCCACGGAGAAAGAAAAAAATATGTTGCAATAGGCGTTCTCTTACACAATATACATTTTTTAAAGTATTTTTTTTTTATCATTATGCTAACTTCACTTCAGTTCTCTACTTTAGACACGAGAAAATATTTGAATAATTTCCTAATATTTGTATCAACAGCAACAAAAGCAACAACAACAACAACAATAATAAAATATACTCAGCAAAACGACTATTTTCACTTATTTTTTAATCATTTCACACAAAAGCTTACCGAGTGTGAAAGTATAAAAAAATGAGAAGCATTATTAAGGATAGAGAACAATAAAAGAAGAGGAATCAAGAAGGCAGTAGATAACGATGGGCATTAGATTTTAAATTTGAAGCTCAAAGTTTACTAGAAAGCATGGAGCCGGAAGAGAGTTCTACGAGTGAGAAGTGCGGAAAAATTAGCATAGAATTTACGGTTGCATATAGCCAATCAACCGTAAATTCATGAAACCTTCCAACCGATCTCATACTGCACCTTAAGTTATAACTTAAGTCTAGATACCATAGCATACGTCAGTAAAAGCCATTAAGGTACAAGGGCTTAGTGGGTGTGAAAGAATCGGAAAAGAAGATTAACATTATTAAGGAGCATTTAAGAAAAAAACGAAAGAAAAAGAAAGAAGAGTAATCAAGAAGACAGTAGATAACAATTGACAATGCATTTAAATGTTTGAAGCTCAAAATGTGCTGGAAAGTATGAAGCCGGAGGAGAGTTCCACGAGTGAAAAGTACGAGAAAGGAGATCATTTCATTGCAGTTTTGGAAAATTCTAATTAAATAAATTGAGTCAATTTCTTTTGGCTTCACTCGACGAATTTGTGGTAATATGAAAGGGCAGACGAAAAAATTAGTGTGGTCGCAAAAATTGTGTGACAGCCATGATTGTGTTTTCCTGCTTATGTGACATGGAATAGAGACCTGTTGCCAGAATTATGATCTTCTAGCAGCCACCCTCTTAATTCAGAACAATACTACCACAAGGCGCTTGATGTAGGCCTCCTTGCTGAGTCTGAGGGCCTCATCAATAAATTCGGAAGTTCATTTTTTTTATCAGAACGAGCAGAGTGAGTTTTCCGTGCTGCAGTACCTTCGTAATCACCATTAGACTCATTCCATTATATCCAAATCCTCTGAACTATCCTTAGATTAACACCAAAACATGAAATGTTCGTATTTCAGCTTCCGGTGTGAATGTTAAGCATAACAGAGTGCCGTTTTAAAACTTCTGTCGGAATGAATTACATAATGACGCTATTTACTCATAGACGGTGGCCAACTGACGCTATGATACGGCGCAGTCTACAAAATAAAAACAAAAAAGACGTATGCTCAAAATTATTTAAAATATAAAGAATAGGAATCAAGGACATAGAAGATAGCAATTGACATTGCATTTAAACTTTTGGAGATTGAAGCTATCAGGGAAGCAATTATATGTAAGAGAGTTTTACAAGCGGGAAGTGCGAGAGAAGGAACTGGTGGAGTAGAAGTGGCAGTTATATTTTACCATTTTAACGATAAAGAGGTTGAACCTAAAATACATTTTTAAAATATACTTCATACAGACTTTCGACATTCTTCTTGGATTTTAAATGACACTAAAAGACATATTACCTCCGACCGGAGAAGGTTCAAACCTGATTTGGGTACCCATTCTGTGTTTTGTGATCCTCCCTATCTTCCCAACATGATTATGTTTAAAGTTTGCAGACGATAAGTTCTCAGAAAGAAAGAAATTTACATGAAGTCACAGTTTGAGCGTACTATCCTCAAATCCCTCAACTCGAAGGAGCCTAAGCTTGAATGGGGCCCAGGCGGTCCTCTGTAATCATTGCTATCTTATCAACATTTTCTATTTCCTACCTACATTTATATATTTTATAAATTAAACTAAGCACAAGGGATGAAATATTTCCACGGATTTTGACGTCTTTTTTCTTTAGTCCAAATTTGTGAATTTGTTTTGCTTATGCTAAGTCTTGAAAACTATATAAAATTTACAATTTTCTATCCATCATGATGAATGTGTTAAAATTCTTCAATCTTTACATGTTGAATATGTTAAAATTCTTTAATCTAAAAAGTTGTAAAAAATTGAGAAAAAATAACAATACCCAAGACAAGAACATCCTTGAAAATGCCGAAAAAAAAGTGCCGAAAACACTTGGAAAAATAAAAATTAAGGACTATTTTTATATTCCATATCACTAACAAAACTAAAAAATGTTAAATAGGAAATAATTATATCATAATAAGAATAGTATATATATATATATATATATATATATATAATCATGATATTCCTAGAGTTTCAGGAGTTTCGGGTCTCTCAACATTGTATTCATTCCCCAAGCCCCAAGTGACCCAGTCATGGCTGATCCGAGATTGATTCTCTACCTAGTAACAGGCGTTTACAAATTTCACTCCACTCCATTTTGATAAATTTTAACCGTTAGATGGTTATGCACGTTAATACGTTCTGATCACGTCATCTCTAGCCAATGGCGTTTGAGTTTTGCTCGGCACCTCTCTTTATATTAGTTGTCACCGCTTTAGCCTAAGTTAGGCGACAATTTCATTAGCAGGATGATAATGCCCTGACTGTGGTAAGTTTGATTTTTATTCTCAGTACAAGAAAGGGAATTTGTTTACTCACTTTTTCTTGGTAAACCATATAATGTAAATAATAATAATAATAATAATAATAATATATATATATTATTAATTTGTTTATATATATATTATTAATTTGTTTACTCACTTTTTCTTGGTAAACCATATAATGTAAATAATAATAATAATAATAATAATAATAATAATATATATATATATATATATATATTATTATTATTATTATTATTATTATTATTTAGATTATTTTTATTGTTCGAACTGTTGTCCTCATTTAGTTGGCATATTCACTACTATGAAGACAACACTCCGAACAATGTAAATAATTACCTCATTTCAGAAATATATATATATATGTATATATGTGTATGTGTATGTGTGTGTGTGCGCGCGCGTGTGTTTGTGTGTGTTCGTGCGTGTGCGTGTGTGTGTGTGTGTATGTATCTTGGTATTAGTAAGAACTAATGGAATAAAACTTCGCAGTTCGTGACATCTACTTTTTAACAGTGAAAAAATGTTTTTATATGAACTCCAATAATAAATATATTACTTCATACACAATATATATATATATAGCACTGCGCCTCCTGGGGTTAACTCTCACAATAAACCTCAAGTGGAATGACTATATAGAATCTATAGCTAAATCTATTGCTAAGAAAGTCGGTTCTCTGTGTAGGACCAGGAAGTTTTTCCTGTCTGAAACAATCCTGCACATATATAAATCTACCTTCCGCCCGTGCATTGAATACTGTTGCCATATCTGGTCAAGTGTTTTTGCTATCCACCTAGGTGTTCTTGATAAAATCCAACAAAGAATCTGTAATGTGATCGATCTAGACTTGGCAGGTCAGATACAGTTACTTTCTTACCGGCGCAATGTGGCTTTTCTATGTTGCTTTTACAAATACTTTCACGGATTCTGCTCCGATGAACTTACCTCACTGATGACCCCTATATATGAATTTACTCGAGCCAAAAGATTAGCAACTAGGTCCCACTATTTTACTGTGAAACTAATAAAATGTAAACGCAAATTCTACTCCATCAGCTTCTTTTCACGCACTTCCTTCCTGTGGAATTCCCTTTCGTTTACTTGCTTCCCCGACAGCTACAATCTCTAAGAATTTAAATGTAAAGTCAATAGTCATCTCCTATCTTACTAACCTGAATCCTCTCTCTCATGCTCCTTTCTTCGCCCACTTCACTCTCATCAGTATTCTCATCCTTCTCTTACCCACTTCCTGACACCCCTGATAATCTGTCACTCTTTCTCATAACTTTCCTCCTGCAAAACAGTGGCAGTAAAATACCTCACTTGGGGATATATGATTATAATATATATATATATATATATATATATATATAGGAAAAACTACTAAAAAGTTGTAAGTTTAAAAATGTGTTTTTTTGACAGTATTTGTTTATTTCTATTATTATATTTTATATTTCAGACCGTCCTCGGCACTTCATCAGAAACAAATGATTTTAAAATTTAAATTAGAAACGTATTTCGCTAGAGCGTTCGTGGAGAAATTGTTTACATCACGTGACGCAGAAAACGACAGATTTTTTTTTAATATTTGTAAACGTAAACCTATCTTTAATAATATTTATAAATTTTGTTTTAGAGAAAATTTTATGTTATTATCAAGAACTTTTTTAACTGAATGCGTAGATTTTTATGTATGTGTCTAGACTTATAAGAATGTTTCATTTACGAACACGGTTATAAAAACATAACGTAAAAGTGCTTACGTATTTCAAGTCTATGTATTATGAGTCAAGCAAAACTTAGAAGAACGAAAGTTTAATGGCATGAAACTGCGTTTGAAATTAGTTTATCATTCCTTCTATTAGTTCTTTTGGAAAGCAAATAAGTATTTCACTGCTAGGAATTATTAGTCTACCAACCAAGGCAAAAATATGGTTGAATGATACCCAAATGAGCCTAGAATTAGTTTTATTGTCTTTTCTCTCAGGGTGTTCGGAAAGTAATTACGCATTTCACCGTTAGGAATTATGAGTCTACAATCAATGCAGAATCAACGTGGAATGGTAGGAAACTGCCCTTAGAAATAATCGATCCCATTCATTATATGTCTGTTCGACGATTATAGGCATTTAAGCGAATAATTACACGATGATTTATGAATTGGACAAGATATTCGCCATTACTTACTGTATGAATTCCGAACAAGTAGTAAAGCTCCCGTGGTTAAAAAAATCTGTTGCGAGTATGCAATTGTCATTGAAAAGGTTTAAAAGTGTCGTTTGTCACGTAACCGAAATGCTTCACCAAAGAAACTACTGAATTAGATCAGTAATAATCCACTGGAAATTTGGCATAAAAGCTTTTTGGGTCTTGTTCGGCTGTCCAAATATCTTGCAAGTCGGGTAGCAAGTGAACCTAAAATAACGTTGTACTATTTGCAGCAGTCTTTTAACCAGGAAAGCCAACCTTTTTATTTTTCCGTAGCGTTGTTACAGGTGTTAAAAATCGGTTATGCACGTCAACAGAAAACAAAAATGATCCTAGTTATCATAACATAAGTAACCATTGCCAACATCAAATCCAGAAATTCTATACTCAACTGCATTAGTATGGTAAAAATTAGAATGCATTTACATGTGAGAATGTTTGTGTCACGTACGAACATTGTTTTATGTAGGTGTGTAATTTTCAAGTAGCAACAGTAAGCAGTTAGTGAACGAAATCTGCATTAATACTACTACTAAAATCTGTGTTGACAATAAGTCGGTTGGTACGTTTGTACGTTTTTTTTTTTTTTTTTTTTTTTTTTCTTAAACTCGAATAAATATGCGAAAATGTTTGTAATTAATTAAGATTTGAGAATTTCAGCATTTGTAACAGCGAGTGAACAACCGACCCTGGTCAAAGGTTTACGGAATAAGTGAAAAACTAAGTTTTGCAAACTGATACTAGCAATTTTATAACCGAGAAATGGGCCCCGAAAAGACTAAAGTTAAATTTGATGAAACTTAGATGTTTATTAGTTAATAAATATTTTCCTAATTCTTATTTATCTATTTTAAGAAGAGAAAAGTACTCTTGATCATTTTCTGGAGTTAGCTTTCAAAATTTCGTTGCAGACAACAAACATTAATAGTCTAAAAGTTCAAAGGCCTAGAGCGCGTTTGTGAAAACATTGAAGATTGATTAATAAATACGAATATAGAAATTCAAATCTGGAGCCGACAAAATGCTAAAAAATGAGTCGACTTTCGTGTGAGTCAGTTCTGTACAAACGAGTTTACAGTGAAAGTACTTAAATCTAATGCATTTTTCGATAATTCTTTAATGGGTTTCCACATGATGTCAGTTAGTTAAGTGCCATACGTAATACAGGCTTGGGTGATTATGTCTCTTTCGATACATGACTGACTAGGTAGAAGTTTCTCGCAGTAGGTTGCCATTTCTTTCTACGGTAGACTGGTTGAAGGCATTAAAACTCAATCTCTCTTGCTATTTAACCCATAGCTGGAGAGAGAAGCGACGGATTAATACCTTTCCCAAAGTATTTGCTGAAAGAATTCAATATGTCCTGCTATTTAACCCATAGCTGGATAGAGAAGAGACGGATTAATACCTTTCCTAAGGGTATTTGCGCGTAAGTGATTACAACGAATTAATGTGAAATTTGAACTTGGCTCTCTGATTTCTCATTCCGAGCCTATATCCATTACACCACACGAAGTATTATGCCAAAATGATCTACTTTGGTAAAAAGAGAAATAATTATTCATTAGCATTACAATTCAAAGGTACGCTTTACCAAACAAACCGAAGAAAAGAAGATCGCGTTGGAAGGATTTTTAAAATCTTTATGCACCCCAAATTTAGCACATTCAATTTCAATCATTAGAATCTTAATTTCGTGACGGAACATTCAGAAAGGAAAAAAAAATAAAAATAAAAATAAAGAAATAATAAACTGTCTTTTAAACTTAACGAAAAATAAATTCTCGGAATCGAAAATTTATTTTAGTTAGGCTCGGAATGAAATCTCGGTGAGCCGAGTTCAAATTCTAAGTGCTCATGAAAAAAGATTTAAATAAATTTCCTCCTCATGGCTATGAGTTAATTAGTGGGACAGATATCTGTCAAAAAGACGTTAACTTTCTCAAAAATTTGTTAATGCCATATTCAGTCAGTCAGCTAATTACCATACGCGATACACGCCTGGGCGATCATGTCTCTTTCAAAACAAGACTGAATAGGCAGAAGATTTTCCCACAGTAGATTGCCATTACTTTTTGTTACAAACAGGTGGCCAAACAAGAATATAGAACCCAATCTGACATGCTATTCAACCCATAGCTGAAGGGAAAGGAAATGGATGTTTCGGTGTAAGTTAATTAAACGCGCTCCTCTGGAATTCGAACACGGCTCGCCGATTGCTCATTCCGAGTCTATATCTATTACACCACAGCGCATATCCTCGTTCTCATATTCACTCTCACTAAAAAAGATTATTAATCCAAAATATGTTTTGGATTTAAATGATCCACAAAGGTTGATAAGCCGTAAAAAACAGACAAATCAATCAATTTCCATCGGACATTTGTCATTGAAAACGGAGATGATTATATTTTGGATTAATGATACATTAAATAAATTAAACTTACGTTTGTTTTCATATCTTTTTTA
>JBBBDQ010001728.1:675000-865000 GCA_037127315.1 Ascarosepion bandense
ACTTTTCTCTCTGCATTGATATCCTTTAAAGGTGAATCATCAACCTACCTAGCGAACTTACGTACGCAAAATAACCAGGAAATGCTCCCACTAATACAGTCCTACCTTTTATAAACCCTTGAAAGTAGTGTTAATTAAATCTTTCTTCATTTTTGATTAAATTAGTATAAAATTCACTCAAAATTTTTGTCTGAATCACACACTTATATAATTAACCACTCACAAGCATGCTTCAACAATATACTTGCACAATTTTAAAATTAAATGCTGAAAAATGGTTGAAAGCTATGAATTTAATATTTAGTAGCAGTACTTGGGAAAGGTATTAATCCGTCTATTCCTTCCAGTTATGGGTTAAATAACAGGACAGATTGGGTTCTGTAGCTTTGGTCGGCAACCAGTCTACCGCAGAAAGCAATGGCAACCTTCTGTGGGATAATCTTCTGCCCAGTCAGTCATGTCTCTTTCGAGATATGATCGCCCAAGCGTGTATCACGTATGGCACTTGACTGACTGACTTATGATATCAAGCCACACTTTTTGCTTTGAGTGCATTATAGATTTCCTAAAGAAAGTAAAAAATCATCCTACCCTATTACTATAGCAGAGAATATCGATTGGTTTTAGTGACACTTTCTACATCCCCTTAGTAATTAGGTACATTGAGATAAGTCACCGTTTTTAACCATTTACTGTCCAACAACTAGTTATCCCCGGAACCGTCACAAAGCAGGCAGCCTCTATACTTATCCCAATCTTCCGCCTACGATAGCATCGTATAAGCCTCTATATTTACTTATCATCCCAATCTTCCGCCTAATATATACCTATGGCAGCCATCACTATATTTACTTATCATCCTAAATCTTCCGCCTACGATAGCATCGCAGGCAGCCACTATATCTACTTATCATCCCAAATCTTCCGCCTACGATAGCATCGCAAGCAGCCACTATATTTACTTATCATCCCAAATCTTCCGCCTACGATAGCATCGCAGGCAGCCACCATATTTACTTATCATCCTAATCTTCCGCCTACGATAGCATCGCAGGCAGCCACTATATTCACTATCATCCCAATCTTCCGCCCATGATAGCATCGCAGGCAGCCACTATATTCACTTATCATCCCAAATCTTCCGCCTACGATAGCATCGCAGGCAGCCACTATATTTACTTATCATCCCAAATCTTCCGCCTACGATAGCATCGCAGGCAGCCACTATATTTACTTATCATCCCAAATCTTCCGCCTACGATAGAATGGCAGGCAGCCACTATATTTACTTATCATCCCAAATCTTCCGGCCTACGATAGCATCGCAGGCAGCCACTATATTCACTTATCATCCCAAATCTTCCGCCTACGATCGCAAGCAGCCACTATATTTGTTTATCATCCTGACCTTTCCGCCCACAGATAGCATCGGCAGCCTCTATATTTACTTATCATCCCAAATCTTCCGCCTACGATAGCATCGCAGGCAGCCACTATATTCACTTATCATCCTAATCGCCATTATAGCATCGCAGGCAGCCACTATATTCACTTATCATCCCAAATCTTCCGCCTACGATAGCATCGCAGGCAGCCACTATATTCACTTATCGTCCCAAATCTTCCGCCTACGATAGCATCGCAAGCAGCCACTATATTTACTTATCATCCTTAAATCTTCCGCCTACGATAGCATCGCAGGCAGCCACTATATTTACTTATCATCCTGTCTTCCGCCTACGATAGCATCGCAGGCAGCCACTATATTTACTTATCATCCCAAATCTTCCGGCCTACGATAGCATCGCAGGCAGCCACTATATTCACTTATCATCCCAAATCTTCCGCCTCCACGATAGCATCGCAGGCAGCCACTATATTCACTTATCATCCCAAATCTTCCGCCTACGATAGCATCGCAGGCAGCCTCTATATTTACTTATCATCCCAAATCTTCCGCCTACGATAGCATCGCAGGCAGCCACTATATTCACTTATCATCCCAAATCTTCCGCCTACGATAGCATCGCAGGCAGCCACTATATTCACTTATCATCCCAAATCTTCCGCCTACGATAGCATCGCAGGCAGCCACTATATTCACTTATCATCCCAAATCTTCCGCCTACGATAGCATCGCAGGCAGCCTCTATATTTACTTATCATCCCAAATCTTCCGCCTACGATATTACATCGCAGGCAGCCACTATATTTACTTATCATCCTGAATCTTCCGCCTACGATAGCATCGCAGGCAGCCACTAGGCATTCACTTATCATCCCACCTTCCGCCTACGATAGCATCGCAGGCAGCCACTATATTCACTTATCATCCCAAATCTTCCCGCCTACGATAGCATCGCAGGCAGCCAACATATTCACTTATCATCCCAAATCTTCCGCCTACGATAGCATCGCAGGCAGCCACTATTTACTTATCATCCCAAATCTTCCGCCTACGATAGCATCGCAAAGCAGCCAATACTATATTTACTTATCATTCCAAATCTTCCACGATAGCATCGCAAGCAGCCACTATATTTACTTATCATCCCAAATCTTCCGCCTACGATAGCATCGCAGGCCATCATATTCACTTATCATCCCAAATCTTCCGCCTACGATAGCATCGCAAGCAGCCACTATATTCACTTATCATCCCAGATCTTCCGCCTACGATAGCATCGCAGGCAGCCACTATATTTACTTATCATCCCAAATCTTCCGCCTACGATAGCATCGCAGGCAGCCACCATATTCACTTATCATCCCAAATCTTCCGCCTACGATAGCATCGCCGGTATGTACCTTTCTAATCTTTTCCTCTTTGCATTGATCTTATTTAATATAATTTCCTCACCCACTCCCCAATCAGGTTTGACCCACCCGTTAGAAGGTTCGGCGTAGTACTCACCGGCCCTGTTTAAACTATGATTTCATGTAACTTAATTCCTTCTGTGAATTTGTCATTGCAAACTTTATATATATTTATATAAGTAAACTATTTCTTACCTCTCTTACATATTTAGACCCACAGTCTCAAAACTAAGTTCTATTTCCGGCTTTCTTTGTCATATTCCTTTTTTATTTATTTATTTATTTATGTTTTTGGTTAAGTCTTAAGTTTGTATTTATTTTTATTAGTTTCATCATTTTAGATTTCAATAAGCCTGACGGTGGACAGAACCTTGTCTTCATGGTTTTAATTACCGGAAGGCTTTTATCTGGCTGTCTGAGGTACGCAGGAGCGCGGGCCGAATGCGTTCAAGAAAGCAGAACAAAAAATAGACAACAAAATTCAGACCACCCTGATCTTTGTAAAATGTTTTGTAAGTTAAATTTAGATGCCAAATTAAATATTTTCCACCATTTACTCTACTCTCTAACTATCAAGGCTGACATAATAAAGTTGTCTGCTACTCGTGAAACAGACACCAATAGTTAAGCAGGACAGGAAATTGTTTGTAAATTTTAATGTCTCCAAACCAAAACTACTCTTCTTTAACCACTACAGAAAAAAATTCCTGTCAGCTATCAGCATGGATGATGTAAGTCAAATCGAGAGCAGCACTCTGCACCTCCTTGGCATCACCGACCTGAAGTAGAACGAATATCGAATCTATAACTGCATCTACTGCTGGGTTGGGTCTCTGTGTCGGTCCAGAAAGTTTTTTTCTCGTCATAATCCATCCATTTATAAATCTACCATTCGTCCGTTCCTTGAATGATGTTGCCATATCTGGTCGAGTGCTCCCGCTATTCATCTCGAGGATCTCGACAAAATCCAAAGAAGGATCTGCAATATAATCGGCCCTAACTTGGCATCTCGACTTCAGTCACTTTCTCAACGACGTGACATGTTTTTCCCCTGCCTTTCCTATAAATATTTTTTATGGCAACTGAAGAGCTTTTTTTCCCTTTGTGCCTCGTTGACTTGAATTTAAATGTGCTAATAAATTGGTATCTAATTCCCATTCTTTTACCGTTGAAATAGTTAAATGTAACCACCACTTCTACACTGTGTAACTCCCTACCGTTAGTGGTAGATAAATAGATAGATAGATAGATAGATAGATAATGAACAAACTAAAATAGATAGATAGATAGATAGATAGATAGATAGATAGACAATGAACAAACTAAAATAGATAGATAGATAGATAGATAGATAGATAGATAGATAGATATGACAAATGAACAAACTAAAATAGATAGATAGATAGATAGATAGATAGATAATGAACAAACTAAAATAGATAGATAGATAGATAGATAGATAGACAATGAACAAACTAAAATAGATAGATAGATAGATAGATAGATAGATAGATAGATAGATAGATAATGAACAAACTAAAATAGATAGATAGATAGATAGATAGATAGACAATGAACAAACTAAAATAGATAGATAGATAGATAGATAGACAATGAACAAACTAAAATAGATAGATAGATAGATAGATAGATAGACAATGAACAAACAAAATAGAAAATAGATAGATAGATAGATAGATAGATAGATAGACAATGAACAAACTAAAATAGATAGATAGATAGATAGATAGATAGATAGATAATGAACAGACCGAGATGAGATAGATAGATAGATAGATAGATAGATAGATAGATAATGAACAGTCTAAAATAGATAGATAGATAATGAACAGTCTAAAATAGATAGATAGATAGATAGATAGATAGATAGATATGAACAGACTGAGATGATAGATAGATAGATAGATAGATAGATAGATAGATAGATATGAACAGACTGAGATAGATAGATAGATAGATAGATAGAGAGAGAGAGAGAGAGGGGGGAGGGAGAGAGAGAGAGAGAAAGAGAGAAATAGAGAGATAGTTACTTAAATTATTCAGACTTTATACTGTAAAGGCAAAAAGCCTTGTCACATAGTCAGCATCTCTCTCTTTATCTCTCTCTCTTCCTTGGCTCTCTCATCCCCCCTCTCTCTCTCGCTAGCAGTTAACTGGGGCAGAAAATGGCTTGTAAATTTGAATGCCTCCAAAGCAAAACTGCTCTCCTTCAATCACTATAGAGAAACTTTCCTGACAGCCATCGACATGACTGATGCAAGTCTCGTTGAGAGCAACACACTGTGCCTCCTTGGCCTTATTTTTCAACCGATCTGAAGTGGAATAATATATTGGATCTATAGCGGTATCTACTGCTAGGAAGGTTTGATCTCTGTGTTGGGCCAGAAAGCTTTCTCGTCTGAAGCCATCTTGCACATTTATGAATCTAGCAATCATCAGTGCATTGAATACTGTTGCTATATCTGGTCAGATGCTCTTGCCATTCATCTCGTAATGTAATCGGTCCTGACTTGGTATCTGGACTGAAGTCACTTTCTCACTGATGTGATGTGGCTTCTCTCTTTCTTTTCTAAAAGTATTTTCATGGCAACTACTCTGGTGAGCTTTTTTACCGTTGTTCCGACCACGTGAATTTCAGCTTTCTACTAGATTGACATCTAAGTCCTACCCTTTTACCGTTGAAATAGATGTAGTAGTCCCTTCTAATTCAACAGTGTATTTTATCGCAGTTCTCGCCCGTGGAACTCACTTCCGTTTACTTTATTCTCCGATAGCTACAATCTTTAAAAATTAATTGCAACATCAGTTACCAATGTCAATTGCTATCTTCTACCTTCTTGAATCCTGTTCGTCTTGTCTTATTTCCTGAATACCCCCCTGTACCTAATCATTGCTATCAATTGCTATCTTCTACCCTCTTGAATCCTGTTCGTCTTGTCTTATTTCCTGAATACCCCCCCCTGTACCTAATCATTGCTATCAATTGCTATCTTCTACCCTCTTGAATCCTGTTCGTCTTGTCTTATTTCCTGAATACCCCCCCCCCTGTACCTAATCTTTTCACTCATTGTAAGCCCCTTTCGCACTAGTAGCGGTCCCACCTTGTTTGCGGAGAAATGGTAAAAAAATTGACGGTAAATTGGTAAACATACTTTTATGAAGTTGCCATGATTAATTTCCGTTTTGGGAAACCAATTATAACCACGAATGTATCATCTGTTTCTTAATTATTTTTTAATAGGTGATTAAATGAAAAAGTGTTTGCATACATTACAATTTAACGCTAGATGTCCTGGATTAACAAGGTGGAATCTCCACAACCGACCGCAAAAAAAAAAAAAAAATGTTGTAGTTTGCAGTTGGGTATTTGGGCAATTTTTAACATCAGCTTGAGATTGTTCTTAAAAAGTTGAATAATTTAAGGCAATCAACATTATGGATAGCGACAGGTAATTTTATGAAGCATCTCTTTGAGACGAAAGAATTTCACGGATTTAAGCGGGAAAAATAATACCGTCAAAACCCGCGTAAACTTTTCAAGCTTTAATAGTCAGTCGCGCGTATTTTAATTTGTTACGTTGATGTCGGTAGAAAAAACCACATATTGTTAAGAGAGCGAAGGTCATAAAACCTTTGGCTGTGTTGGGGTAGGTTGAAAGTAGTACGTGCCGAGACAGCTTTTCACGTTCAGTCATACGTGATACAGGTTTGGGTGATCATTCCATCGCTTTCGATTCATGACTGACAAGGAAGAAATTTTTTCCAAAGTAGTTACTTTCTGCAGTAGACTGGTTGCCAACCAAGGATATAAAACCAAGCCTGTTTTGCTATTCAACTCATAGCTTGGGGAAAAAGGCCTGAATTCATTCATGTAAGAGAATGTAACTAACTTCGAATTCGGCTTTCCGATTTCTCCTTCCGAGACCATATCCATTATACCATATTACATATCGTAACATAGCTTTATATCATAACATTCTTGACAAGTGTAATAAATATATGGGATATACTTCTCATGATTTTTATTTTCTGTATGTTGTTAAGAAAACAAAAATTGAGCGAAAATATTATTGTGAAAATCTATCTATCTATCTATCTATCTATCTATCTATCTATCTATCTATCTATCTACGGAACATAATTTCGGGTGGTCTTTTGCAAACTTGTTATGCGTTTCTCCAAGAAGCATCACTCAAACTCAACTAAAATCAAGTCGCTGGTAGACCAAGGTCTGATGCTTTGATAGGCGAACAAAATTTTCAATTGATACACAGGGTGCGGCAAAAATTAATGGAAAATTTTGCCTTTTGCGATCGTTTATTTCTCCGAAACGTTTAGTTGTATTCCAACGAAAATCACGTCTTTTTTGTAACTTCTACCCTAACAAATTAGAATTCGGCTTTCCGTTTTCTACAAGGTACCAAAACCTTTGACGTTGCAGGGACAATGCATCCACTTCTTCTGCATTATAACATCATCGCATCAAATTACAGGCTCTCATAACGCCCACTCCCGTTCTTCCAATTGTACATACATCATAAACCCGAGCTATATATATATATATATATATATATATATATATATACATATATATATGTGTGTGTGTGTGTGTGTGTGTGTGTGTGTGTGTGTGCGTGTGTGTGTATGAGTGACAATTATATACACATTTCATACGTTAAAATTAGGACCATGGGACATATTTAATATTATGTTTATTTCTGTTCCATAATAACTATAACATTTACAATCGTATTTCATATACTTAATTGCCAAACTAATATGGGGCAAAAGTACTACGAATTATATTTCCCATTTGTTCAATTTTATATAAGTCAGTTAATTGCCATGCGTTATACATAATTTGGACGATCATGTCTCTTTCGATCTATGGATGACTAGGCAGAAAATTTTCACGCAGTAGTTTGCCATCAGTTTCTAAGGTAGACCGGTTGCAAACTAATGATATAGAACATAATCCGCCCTTATATTCAACCCCCAGCTGGAAGTAAAAGGGTTATTTGTGCGTAAGTGAATGAAACGAATTCGACTGGTATTCGAACTTGGCACTCCGATTATCTCATTCCGTGCGCATGTTCATTACGCCACAATAAACTAAAGTGTTCATACTAATTTCTGTATAATAAAACATTTTTAATTCCGCGGTATGAAACATCTGAACATTTTAAAGGGGAGTTTAAATAAAGAATTCACAAAAAAAAAAGCAAAAATAAAAAAAAATATAGAGTTCTTGTTTCTTCAATCGGAAAAGTTTGGTATCGCTGGATATAACTTGTCTCCTTTGTTGAATCAGAAACATTACGTGATCTTTCGAATACGATGTACACAGCACATGGAAATATATTAACAAAATCACGAAGCGCAATAATGCTTTGGTCGGGTATACGTGTTCAGTCCAATCGTAAGGCGGCTTAATGGCGAACAAAAAAATCCGCGTTTTAATACAGCCATGACTGCTGACTCCGTTTTTTTTTTCAAGCAAATCAATGAAGTCATTTTACTTTCTTTTTCTTTCCTTAATCATTTCACCCTAAGCAAAGTGGAACCGCCACTAGTTCACAGGGTTTACCGTGAGAGAAAATCCTGGATACAGGGAATATAGAAGAAAGATAAAAGATGAACGGGTTTCAAAAAGATAGAAGATGGCAAGCAACTGACGTTGCATTTAAATTTTTGGAGTTTGTAGCTACCAGGGAAGCAAGTAAAAGCAAGGGAGTTTCACAGCTAGACAGTGTAAGAAAAAGAAACAATTTAAGTAGATGTGGCGGTCACATTTAACTATTTCAACGGTAAAGGGAGGGACCTAAATGTCAGTCTATTAATACGCGTAACTTAGTGCAACAGTCGTTCATCGTAAGAGATCTGACCTCAATTTCGATTTAAAAAGTTCAATTTTGATTAAAGGTGAGAGAAATTTATCGATGCGAAAATGTATCGAAAGTTCACTAATTTCAGAATCATTACGGTTAACTGACGCCTTAGGTCATGCAATATATCTCTCTTTCTCGAAAAAAGACTACTAATATAGTGTAACTAAATTATTGCTCATATTACTGGGAAATAAAATTAAATATTATTTTTAATGAATACCAATATTTGACTACACGCCCCGTTTATTTATCAGACATTATATTTATTTATTCTTGTCTACCTGACCAATATTCGAGTGTAGAGGGCATCTTTTTCTTCAATAAAATTTGTGAAATATTCAGGCAGGTAGGCGAAAACAAATAAATATACTGTTTAATAAATAAATAAAAGAAGCGTCTAACTTAAATACGGACATCCTTTAAAAAATGTATAAGTAGCAAAATCTACCGGACTATTAAAATAAAAACATAAGGGGTCTTGTGGTCGAAGAAATTATCTGACAGCCATAACTGCGATCTCTTGTCTGTGTGGAAAGGTGAAGAATCCTGTTGCCAGTCTTCCAGCAGCCACTGTCAACAGTATTACCCCCTCAAGGCACATGATGTAGCCCTCTGTGTTGAATCTGGGGCCCTGAGGGAAGATAAATAGAGGCAAAATGTCGCCATCATTAGTGAGCACTCCAAACACCTTCGTAATCACCATTAGACTCATCCAACTCTTTCCGGATTATCTGTAAGGTACTCAGCTTGAAATCCAAACACGTAGAAGTATTAGTGATGGCGCCAATGCCAAGCAGAATAGCAAGCCATTTTCAAATTTCATGGGGCTCTTTTTGTCATAGACGGTACGAAACTGAACCTACTATTCTGTTCAGTCGACAAAATAAAAAACTAACAGCACACATACACGAAATTAAAAATTATAATGGTGCTATGTGTAAAATGTCGCCATTTTGTAATTTAATTTCGCGCATGCGCGTTGTAAGTTTTTTAACAAAATGAAAAATTATTTTTTAGTAACGCGTTTCCTTCCGAGTAGAAAAAAATTTCAGGTTCATCACAGTTTCTTCATCACGTATAAAGTAATTATACAAAAAGTCCATAAAAATATTAGTATATATATATATATATATATATATATATATATATATATATATATTTAAAAAAATTAAGTTAGTAAGAAAAAGAATTAAATTCCTGTCTTGTGAACAAATCTCTGTAGAAACTTTATAAAGTGAAGCATGTTAGATTAAAGATACTTTTTCTACCTGTTCTTTACATCGTCTATCACACTCACACACACACACTCACTTGCGCGCGCGCGTACACACACACACACACACACACACACACACACACACACACACACACACACACACACACACACACACACACATAATAGATTAATGGATTTTATTTTTTTAATCCGATGTATTTGTCCTACTGCAAGTGTAATTTGTAGTGGATATCTTTGACTCTGTGTTTATTTATCATATAACGCGTTTAATTAGTCTACCCCGGCTCATGCAATGCGAAAAAGGACGCAAGTTTCAATCCTACCTGGGGTTATATATTATCTTTATTATATTTTCTCGAGTGTACAAACCAGTAAACGAAATAAAGTTACAAAATTGAAGCGTCTGCCCATATACGAGTACTTTAAAAAATAACTTTTGGAGCAGAATATATATATATATATATATATATATATATATATATATATATATTTTCCCCTCAACTCGGAGTTACATGCACAACGCAATCTTCAGGTACTGAATAAAGACTGACCGTTACATAATTCAAATTTTAATAAAAATATCTGGTTAAGATCTATCTATCACCCGGTTCACACTCCACCCACGCCTATTGAACAGGTTAAGAGGCTCATCTCTTGTTCCCTGTTTATGATGTGGTTTCCGGCTTTCTCTTTTCCAATCTTTTCACTATTACGTTGCACATGTGGCGTTACCACCTTGCTCGGGGTGATACGATTAAAAAAAAAACAAAAAAAAACATAATGTCTTTTTTTATCTTATATAGTCATTGGCAGACAGTCCCGCAGCTCATCAGTAGGGTTAAGGATTGAAATCTGATCGAACTGATATCAGTCGGCGATTCTACGTCTGAGATATGAGCGTTCGATAGAGGAAGGCAGATTTTAGCGAGTTATATACAATGTAAACACACTCTAGTAGCTGAGAGTGTTCAAATTCATTATTGAATGAACAATGCGTAAATGCGTGACTAGTTACTGTTTTTAAAGGCTAACAATTCTCCATAGAGCTCAATCGGCGGGCGAAAGCGTAAATATAACAAAATTAATATATATATATATATATATATATATATATATATTTGTCATCCACATACAAGCCTGTTTGTCTGTATCACAGCTCATCAGTGTGGCTAGATATCTAATTGTTTCTGGCCGGATGGAAACTCGATCGATTTGGTGTCAGTCGGAATCTCTACTCCCTAAGCCACAGAATGAAAGATGGGAAATTTTAGCGTGTTATATATAAGCGGTGTATATACATGCCAGTCACCGGAAGAACTCAATTCATTGCTAGAGAATAACGCGTAAATCGCAGTAGTGGTAACTGTTTTTAAAATTTTCCTCTCCAGAGAGCTCAATCGTAATGAGAGCATAATATATTTGTTATTCACATGCAAACCTGTTTCGCTGTATCACAGTTCATCAGTGGGACTAGACACCTATTTGCTTCTAGTAGGGATCGGAACTCGACCGATTTGGTGTCAGTCGGAGTCTCTTCTCCCTAAGAATGAGACAGGGGAAATTTTAGCGTGTTATATATGAGCGGTATATGCACACGCTTTTAAAATAAACAGGACTATAAGTATAAAATTATCTATGCTCAAACCAAGGTAAGTAAACAATAAACTTAGAAAAATTATAATCTACAGTAGAAATGAATCTGGATCAACATATTTCAATAGATATTAATTTTTATGCTTACACGTGACTATCAATTCATTTCTTTTGTTTAATAAGTTAGGGTTAGGTTTTTTTACTGTTTACACTTTTTACAAGGCATACAAAACACCTAACGCCTTTCCCAATGTATGATTTGATTAGGTATTTATAATAGCTCATTTGTTAATTGCCGGAAAATTTTGGAGAGATCAGTTCTATTCATGTATCTTACATTGCCTAAATTAATTTGAAGATGATAAAAACAAAATTTCCAACGATATATAATGGACACAATATAAAAAATATCAGAATGTATGCTAACTCGGTACACAATATTTTCAGTCATATATCGGTTGTTTAAGGGACAGATCTTATTTTTGTCGGCAGTTGAATTTATTTTTTGTTAATTGATTAACGTTGTTGTTTTTCTTGGTTATATAGTTATTCAATATAATATTGTTATGATTAAATATCAATTTTTCGATGTTTCTAACACAGCTATGTTTATTTATTTCAGAATGATGGAAGTGTTTATGACTTAAATTTAGGACAATTTTCCCAATATTCGTTTGAACATAACAGTTAAAAGCAAGGATTAAGCCATAATGCATTACGGTATCTCTGTTTATTCTTACCATGTTTTTAATATGGTAAGTTAACTTTATGTGGTCTATACGTCTGAGATGATGTATTGTAATTATTTACATTATTTACGTTAGTTGAACTGTTGACCTAATCTGTATTGCCATATTCACGATGTTTTGGCCGTTGTACGCCCCGACCTCCTTCATGTGATTGAACTTTCGGACCGAACACTTTATCTTGATTCCTGAGGTATATTGTTTTCATTCCATGAGTCATGTCACTTTCGGGTATTTTAGTTATCCCCCTTCAACTCACCTCTTTAAGCTTTTGTTCACTACTGCTGTAGAACGGTATTGAACTCATAGTTCTTGGTTGGTTAGATCCAGTGACTTGATCAAAGAGTTGCTATTTCAATTCCATCTCGTGGCCGGATACCATGAGGCTGTTTAAGTATAAATATTAAGACATCGAAGATACCTTGGAAGTTACATTTTGTTACAGAAGAACACCCTGAATCGGAAAACGTCTGAGGGCACTGGGTTACTGGTTAAGGCCTTTTTAACTGGGCCCCACTTGAAACGTTATATGCGGCTTTTATCAAAATCTATTACCATATCGGGAAAAATAGGAAAATATATTACATATGCTGTTTGGTTTCAGTAAGAAAACAAAGGAAACAAAGAGAAATTATAATAATGATAATGTTCTCGTATGGTTAACGTCTAACTCAGTGAAATGGAAAACCTTGTCAGTTTTGGGTTTTTCTTTTGTACCCTCTTACTTCTTTTGATAATTCATATTTACGATTGTCGTTGAAACATTTGTTTAAAGTTGTTTAACTACCCAACAGAGTTATTTTATAGTCGTAAAAAGAGCTTAATGGATCATCAGCTTAATAATTATGATTTACCGGAAATATAAATTGCCAAAACCCTGAAATTTTCAAGAGTATTTCTAGTACAATTTCAAATACAAATCTAGCATTAATTAAACAAATTAAAAAATATAATATAAAAATGAAAATCGTTATTAATTATGAAAATTAAGATAATCTGGTATTTATTATAAAAAAAAACCTGTATTAATTATATAAATAAAACAAAAATTTAATTAATTTTTAATTAATAACAATTAAAATAAAAACCCTTATTAATTTAACAATCAAAATGATAATCTTGAATTAATTGTATAATTTCAAGTGAAAGTTCGGTAGTAATTATATTAATTAAAATATAAATATGATATTAATTGCATTAATTAAAAATATCTATCTATCTATCTATCTATCTATCTATCTATCTATGTCATTCAATTTCTTGCTTTTTTCATTTTCTATCCATCAGGTGAGCCTCTTCTTCATTTATATGTCCTGTCCCTTCAGGACGTAGGCGATCATGGCCCTCCTTATTTTCCTGTTTCTGGTAGCTCTTAGAACCTTTTGTATTGATATTTGTCCCAAAACCAGCCCTGTTCATTTGCTTAAGCCCATTAAGTATGTCACGCGCTGCTTTTCCCTGTCTCTCTTGGTCTCTATCCGCATTATCTATCCCAGAAACTTCATTTGTCTCTTCCTGATGGTAAGTATAAGTTTTCAAGCTCATTCTTTTCATATCTATCTAACCTGGCCGATGTCTATCTGTCTGTCTGTCATTATTTCTTCAGAACTTTCTCCCATTCAGTGTATCTGTTCGTAATCGTAAATTTATTTTTTGTTTGTCAATCTATCTTGCTATCAAAATGTACTCATTTAACATTTGAAGTAGAAAGCGATTTTGCTATTATTTCCGTCTTTATAAAAAGTAAAAATATCAATGTACATGTGTCCAAAACAGAAAGGCTCCTCCTATACATGAAAGTCTCAATATTCGTCCTTCTCCTCTACATATAGATATATTTACGAACACTTTATAGGCTATCCCTCACTTGCGCTGCTTCATACCACTTTGATCCACTCAATAACTATTAAAAATTGGTATATCTAAACGAATTTTATAGTTTAATTCCGATAAATCTGATAAAGTAAAACTGGTAGCTCATCTCGACAAGGACATTTAACGAGGTGTTATCTGCGACAAGAAATGGCTTGTAAATTTTCATGCCCCTAAAACAAAACTTCTCTCTTTTGCTCATCTTAGCGAACCATATTTTAACTTTCATCATTGTGGATACCAACCTCCAAGAGAGAATGCCAATACACCTTCTCGGTCCCACGTTCTTCACGGACATTAAGTGGAAATCAATGGAATCAATTCACCCACAAAGAAAGTAGGTTCACTGTACCGTGCTAGACAATTTCTATCGCTAGATTCCATGCTGTACATTTTAAAAATCAATCATTTGTTTGTGCATTGAATATTGCTGCAACATACGGTCTAATGCTCCTGCTATATATCTCAAGATTTTTACTAAAATCAAAATAAGCTTGATAGTTTTTCGACCCTATTGTATTGCCGAGGTAGCAGTATGATGCCAGATAATATGTGCTGAAGTATCTACAGCACAGTATCCGTGCTTATGGATAATAAGTACAAAACAAGACAAACACAGATCAGACAGAAAACAATAATTAGGAAGTTGTTAGAGTCACACAGAGAACAGTTCGATAATAATCGTCAATGACACAGAATTATTTACGATCTGCCCATGTAGGCAGAAGCCCGAGGTAGATACGGTACAAGGCCAATTAACATGGGTAAAACCAAGCCCGTGAGCTCGGACAAAAATTCTTATCTGTTTTTCCTCAGATGAGACTCTACCCTTCGGCGGAGCCTCATCTGTGTTCCTCTCCGCCCGAAGGCATAGAATCTGACAAAATGAATGACTAACGGACGCAGTCATTCTCAGACTGTCAAAGACAGCCCGAATCCCTGATTACTATTAAGCTTTATTTATAGAGTTACCACGGTTCATATACCATACAGTCTTTCAGAGCGCTAGAAGGGTATCAGCTTCTCTACAACAGAACCTCAGATGTCATCTTGACTCCAGTTACTTTCCTGGAACTGTAACGTTGTTTCCTTCTGCCTTTCCTATAAATATTTTCATATCTATTGTTCTAAATAGCTTTCATCATTGATCGCATTAATTTAAGAATACTACTAGATTTGCAGCTAGGTCTCACCATTTTACTGTTGAAATGGCCAGATGTAACTGTAAGTTTTATTATAATAGTTTCCTCTGTCACATTTCTCATCTGTGGAATTCTCTTCTGGCTCCTTGCTTCCCTGTGACAAATGATCTTCAAGACCTTAAATGCAACATTAATCACCATCTTTTGTCTTCCTGAATTGTATTCTATTATTGTGGCTTATTCTCACTAATATATTTTTCTTTCACTCTGAGTAGCCCGTTGCGTTTTAGTGACAGCTTTGTCTTCCTTGAGATGAAACGAATAGACAAAAAAAGAAGTTTACAGTTGCTCATTTCTAGATGAAACCGTAAGTTCTTTTCTAATAACAAAAATTAAGCTAATACCTATTCAATATAAAAAAATAAGTGGATATCCACCTACGTATACATTAAGAAAAGCAAGAAAAAAGCATTAAAAGGAAATTAAGCACATGTACAACAAAATAAAAATATCAATAAAATCAACTAATTGCAAACAAGACCAATCTCACAAAATATCAAACTAGACTGGTCTCCTTATAAATAAAAGAAAAACCGGGACTCTACAGCAAGAAACACAGCCTCGATAAACGAAGGCATAATAACAGGAACCTCACGAAAATTTAAAGTCAGCATGAATCTGCTCACTTAAAGCGACAAATTCTTTTCACTAAGAATATCAACTCTCTATCCCCAACCTTTTACATCAATACGGTTTTAAAATCAGAGGAGTCATTTATAAAAGATAAAATATACATACGATGTACTGAAGGCAGTTTTAAAACACGATGGAATAATCGCAAGTCCATAAACAAAATAGAAAAAAATTAAAAATAGCACCAAATTAGCCAACTATGTATGGAAATTAAAAGAAAATAATGGCGGAAACCTCGATGTAACGTGGAAAATATTAAAAAAAAAAAACAAACAAAAATTTAAAAAAAATCCTGAAACAGTGGTGATATCTGCAGATTGTGCCAAAAATAAACCTTGGTCATAATATTATTTTCTGAACAAAAAAAGCTACTAAATAAAAGGTTCGAAATAATGTTTGGATGTAGACACATTAGAAAATATTTTCTAGGGTCTTACAAACTCGTATGAAAGAAATCCCAATCACAAACTGCTTTTTTACTTTGAACTTTCTGCTATGAACTTATAAATACGTTCCCCCACCCACCGTTCCTACCCATTAACATTTTTTGTCTGTCCGTATCAAGGGACGTTAGAAACTCGGTAGGACAAAAAGTTAATCTTACAAAGGGTGAACTCTTAAGGAGTCAAAGGCCAGCTAACTAGAGGTGGTGTCTCGATAAAACACCGTGGAGAAGGCAATGGGAAATACTCCCACGTATATTCATTGAATTGCACAATAATATAACAAACCTTAACGGCGTGAAGGGGGTTAAGCTTAAGGACACTTATTTCACGCCCGGTAAGGAATGACATGCGCTACAGGTTTCAGCGAGCCGTCATACTGCGACTGTTAGAATTAATGGCGTAAAGGCGACAAATTTTCTCATAATTTATCCCTCGCCCGGAATAGAAGAGCATGCGTGACAGGTGTCACTTGACTGTTATCTTGCGTCTGCTCACAACAAACAAAAATAACTCTTGGGACAAGGAATATCAAGAGAAACTGAGCACGATAAATAATGATGATTTACATAAAAAATAAAATAAAATAAAATAAAAACTAACAGGACAAGAGACCTGCTCAACTACAGGATGTATCAAAGCAAAGGACAGTACACCCACACTAAAAATTACGTGATGAGTTTATTGCTGATCTGTTCCACAACAAGAGAGAGCAACCAACAATACACACACAAAAAAAAACAATAAAAAAAAACGGATGGACCAGAAATATTAAAAACTGAAATGGAAGTGGCAAAGGCCAAATTGAACAGAATTAAAGCAGCAGGACCAGATGAGATTGTAACAGAGTTATTGACGCTCTTAGAAAACTTTGGCATAAACAGGCTCATGGAAATAATAAACAAAATCTACAACAGCTGTAATATACCGGAGGACCTAAGCAGATCAATTTTCATAGCACTACTTAAGAAGCCAGGTGCAAAGTAATGTGAACTTCACCGAACAATCTGCTTAATATACCACATGAGCCACTCATTATCCGGATTCTGATAAACAGAGCGCACAGCAGAATCGACACAGAGATAAGGCAAGAATAGTTAGGCTTTGTTAAAAATACCGGAACAAGAACTGCGATATTCATGCTCAGAATGATATCTGAAAGAGCAATAGAAAATCAAAAGAACATTTATTTGTGCTTTATAGTCTACGCAAAGGCCACAAAGACTTGATAGAGATGCTTGACAATCTCGACATTTTCAGAAAAGACGTTAGAATAATCAAGAATATATATTGGTAGCTTGCGTACGGATAGGAAGTGAATTCAGCAGGTATACAAAAATAGAAATAGGCGTAAGACAAGGATATATTTTCTCACCGGAGCTATTCAACTTGAGAGAAATAAAACCCTTGCCAGGATTTTTCATTGGCGGCCCCAATCTCAACAAGGTAAGATACGCAGATGACACAGTGCTGATAGCAAACACAGAAAGGAGAATGCAAGACCTCCTACAAAAGAGAGCAATAAGATAGAAATAACCATAAACTTCAAGAAAACTCAATGTCTGGCCATCAGCAAAAAGGAGACCCCAAAATACCAACTACAGGTCGGGGAAACTAAAATAAAACAAGTAAAGAAATTTAAATACCTGGGAAGCGTGCTGACAGAGGATGGAAAGTGCGATGTTGAGATCCAAAGACGCACTGGCATAGCCAAGGACGCATTTCAAAAGCTAACCAGAGTACTAACAAACAGGAAAATCTCAATGGAAACAAAGAAGAGAGTGCTGGATTGCTGGATTGCTATGTGATGCATATCCTTCTGTATGGCAGTGAATGCTGGACGATCTCCTCAAGAATGAAGAAGAGGTTTGAGTCAGCGGAAATGTGCTTTTACAGAAGGATGCTGAGGATACCATGAACTGAGCACGTTCTCCTCAGTGTTCTCGACAGGCTGCAAAGAAGAGTCTGTCATGTGATAGGTACTGATCTGGCGGCTCGACTGCAGCCACTTCCCCATCGTCGAAATGTGGCCTCCCTTTGTCTGTTCTATAAATACTTTCATGGCTTCTGCTCGGACGAACTTAAGTCACTGGTACCTCCTCAACAGATGTTTACTCGTGCAACCAGACTGGCAACTGGGTCCCACCCATTCACAGTCAGGTTAGCCAAATGCAGACGACAATTCTACTCCTGCAGCTTCTTCTCTCGCACTTCCCGCCTGTGGAACTCGCTCCCATATTCTTGCTTTCCTGACGGCTACAACCTCCAGAAATTTAAATGCAATGTCAATACTCATCTATTAACCACTGGACTCTAGCTCTCTCCACACCCCCGTATACCCTTCCGTTTTTCTCCACCTATGTATCTTTCATCGCACCTGCATTCTCAGCTTTCTATTGCTCCTTCCTAACTAGTTTGTACTCCTCACTCTTTTCTAATTAATCTTTTTACAGTTACGTAGCCCCCCGCTCATCAGTGGCATTTCTGCCTTGCTCGGGTGAAATGATTAAAAAAAAAATTGATAGATAGGTTGATGAGATGTAAGGTGTGGTTCGTAAAAAATTTTCAACTTGACCGAATTCCTAATATCAGTATTATATTTTGTCATTGAAATATATCCTGGTGTCAGTTTCACTTGTCGATTTAATGCGTGACTGTCTTGTTTTTTTTCTCTCTGTCTGTGAATATATAGTTTGTTGTAAAACAATTGAACGTAGAACCTATTTTGTGCATATGCACATATAAAATTCGTAGTTTGGATTTTGATTTTTGTTCCCAAAATTACTACCATTACTTTTCATTGCTTCAATTTCTTAAGGTATTTTTTTTATGGAATTAAAAAGAACAAATAATCAAAATCAGCAAAAATCAGCTGAATTTTTTTACTCGTAACGAGGAAAGCTGTCTAGGACAATTTGACCTTCGCAAGTACAAAGGACAGGCAGAGACAACTGGTTACCTACTTGAGCAACTTATGTGAATGAATAGCGCAATGAATAGAGAGATGGCAAACAAACTTAACAAAAAGCTCCGTCGGATAAGAAGTCATGGAGAGGCATGGTTACCCCCGTCCTGAAGAAACATCGTGCACAGAAGAACATTTTTCATTGTGCTGTACCTTCTTCCGAGATTCTTTCCGGAAGTTTAAGAAACGGCAGTCATAACTGCTTTAAATTAAAGATTTAATATATTATTACGAACCATTTGATTAGCTGATCTGTTAATTTTTGTTATTCCAGATTGAACAAGACAGTTGTAACCGTTCTTTGAATACACACTGCTATACTGCCTGTCATAGATGACTAGTTTCCAAAATGCAGTGGAGACGTGAAAACAGTTCTGAAACTCGGGATGCAATGAAGTTTTGCGATAAAATGGGGAAAAAAATTCGGTCTTTTAAACAAAAGTTAGAGGATTGTCCCTTGTTTCCTCTACAGGACTAGGTTTCCGGCTCCTTCTTAAATCTGCTACAACTCTGTACTTTTAACCTCTCAGCTTGAAGTCTGAGATTTATTCACTAACAATTTATTTTTTATCTCCTTTTATCCATAGGAGTAGATAGTTTCGCCTATCGCCTAGTTCGTACCCTTCTCAGTTTTTTGAACAGGAATACAAGTTTATCCTTTGTTTCGTGTTTAGGACTATATATATATATATATATATAGTTTGATTCGTATGATTTTTGTCCTGTTTTTTCTTTCTTTTGTTATTGCAAACTCTGTCAATTCTGTTTCTTGAGCGTTTTTTGACAAGTACATTTAACCATGGACAATTCCTCTACAGTTTATGAGCCCAGCACGCTTTCACTGAAGACTAAATGCAAAAAAACAATTTGGCTACGGTGAATTGAGTCCTGCCTATCTAACATGTATGCCATAATCTAAAAGTTCAAAAGATTTAGATGTGCAATATCTAGTGATAATTTTAAAATTCGTAATACATCTTTTAACTAAAGTTTATTTGTATTTTATTCCCTCTCTATAAATATGATCCTTGGCCTCTTTGTCCATCAAATGATCTCAAATGAAATGGCTACAGCGAATCCATAGCTGTATCTACTGCTATAACTGTGTCGGAACAGTAAGATTTTCTTGTCAGAATCCATTTTGCATATTTATAAATCTGCCATTCGTCTGTGCATTAAATACTGTTGCCATATCGGCTATTCATCTCGGTATCCTCGACAAGATCAGAAGGATGTTCTGCAATGTAATCAGTCCCGATTTGGCAGCTCGCCTTCTGTTTCTTTCTCACTGACTGAACGAAATGATTGCCACTGTTCTCTATTCTGTCATTTTTCAAGAAACCAACACATTTTAATTTAACTAAGAGCTTTACTTCTAACTCTTCGTTATTAATGTGGGACACTGTTACAAGGGCAGGTTGAGTTTTCACATTTAAGAAAATCAAGATTGCATTCGGCATGAAAGCTGAGGCTTGATGCGATACATACAGACACCAAAAATTAGTTTCATAGCTTTTACCAATTTTTGAACATCTAATTTTAAAATCGTCTGAAAAATGTACAGAAATGCTTAATTTCTGCAGGTTTTAATTTCACAGACTGATGTCAAACTTTGGCCATTTTCAGAACAAATCCAAATAAAGCTAGATACATTGAATAGGAAATATTATGGGTAAATTGTCGCCATTCTACGTTTCTTTAAAATTTTGCACATGCACGTTGTTTGATTTTGTTGAAATCACAGTATAGTAGGGTCAGTTAGGCAAAAAGTGAGAAAAAGTTCGCCATAAATTTGGAAACGGCATGCAGTATGGCTTAGCATTTGCGTCAGAAGTTCCAATACGAACATTCCATATTGTTTCAGTGTCAATCTGAGAACACTGCAGAGAATTCGGGAAGAGTTGGCTGATATATTCAGTCAATATCTTGGTTTTGGGAGTAATCACTTGTGATACTGACATTATACCTCCAGTCATCTTCGCACAGGGCCTCATACTCTACACAAGGGCTTACGTTAAGTGCCTTGAGGCGTTAGTGCTACGTTGGTTCAAGAGTGTAGAAGACTATATGTCTGGCTGGAAGCATATATTAAAGAAGGTTAATTCAGGATAACTACACTGCCCTTGGAGATGAAGACAGACCGTTTGTAACAAAATTTTAATGATATGAAAATACGCACAGGAAACTTTTCGAACAAGAGATTAGTAATGAATATGCAATTACGTACAATTCAAAACAACATTTTTTTTTATAATCGTTTCAACCTAAGCAAGCCAGTATCACCAGCGTTGCGCAGGGGTTTACAGTGAGAGAAAAGGAAAGAAAAAAAATGGAACAAATTACAGGGGTATCGAAGAAAAAATAAAAAAAGATGGGAATCAAAGAGAAGATGATAACTGACGTTGCACTTTAACTTTTGGAGTTTGCAGTTACCAGAGAAGCAAGTATATTGGAGAGAGTTCCACAGGCGGGAAGTGCGAGAAAAGAAATTGCTAGAGTAGAAGTGTCGGTTACATTTAACTAGATTGATTTCAAAATGGTGGGGCCTAGTTGCCAATCTAGTAGCACAAATAAATTCAGGTGGTCGGGGAACCAGGGAAAAAGCTAATCTGGGCTGTTCCCATGAAAATAATTGTAAAAAAGGCAGAAGGAAGACACATTAGGTCGGTGATAAAGTGACTGATATTGGACTGCCAAGTCAGGACCGATTATATTGCAGATCCTCCTTTGGATTTTGTTGACAACTCGGAGATGAGTAGCAGAAGCGACCGACCAGATACCAACAACATTCAATGCTCGGACAAAATGTTGATTTATAAATGTGCAAGATGGATTCTGACGAAAAAGCCACTCTTGGCTCGACACAGTGACTCAAACTTCGTAGCAGTAGATGTAGCCATTGATTCGATGTGGTCATTTCATTTGAGGTCTGCTGAGTGTATGAGGCCAAGGAAGCGCTGTGTATTGCTTTTTGGGAAACTAGCGTCATCCATATTGATGGGAAATAAGATTGTATTGCTTTAGCAAACTAGATGGAAAGAATGCAACAGGAATGAAAACGGGTGTTTACGAAAATGTCTCTTTTTGTACCTTCGTGTCTGCAAAGATCCTGTGTAGTCAAGTAGGCTTAGGACATTCTATGCTGGGTACTATGCTGTACTTTGTTTGTTTCAATGAAGCAATGATGGTTCACCTGGAAAAGGAAAGTAGCCCAGATGGGAATGACACATGTTATATTTCTAAGGTACCCCGTTGATAAAGAGAAATAAAGAGTGTAAAACTTTGCCATCTTTTTCTTGTATACTGCTTTCGGCAAAGTTATCTAGCAGCAGTTGGCAGAAGTTCTTTAACAGACAAGTGGTGTGAATTTCGCAAATACAGTAAAATGCAATTATCTATGTCAACATATCAAGCAATATACCAGTTAATAAGATGAGTTGATTTTAGGTGAAAGTTACTCAATACTTTTACTCAATACTTTTAATCAAGAGAAATCTTTTTAATCTATTAATTGTTTGAAATGATTTTCCCCAGTTTGAAAGCTAAAACTGTTGTCGAGCTCAACAGGATTCTCATAGCATAATGTAAATTATTTCCAAACTCTTTGAATACTTATCCTGTTAGCTGACAAATTAAACACATTTAATATATAATATATATCATTTACTACGGTAACAGATTGCTTTCTTTTTATGTCGAGTTTGGGAATTTTCCAGTACTACTTCAGATGTGCATTTGACAACTGTGAAAGCGAAATATATATTTTGAAAAAGGATTTTTAAAGAATTTTTTGATGGAGAGTTTTAATGGAACAACAACAATTTGGCATAAGATGACTGTATTTCAAAAGCTAAGCAGAATATTAAGAGAAGAAAATTCCGTTTGAACCAAAATAAAAAGTACTAGACTGTTATGTGGTATCTGTCTTCCTATATGGCATCGAATCTTAGACAATCTCCTCAAAGATAAAAGAGAAACTCGGAGCATCAGAAATGCGGTTCTACAGAATGATGCTGAGGATACCATTGACAGAATATGTGAGCAACGACAAGGATCTAGAGAGGATGCAAACGAAAAGAAAACTTATACTTAACATTAAAAATAGTGAGCTTAAGTTTCTGTTACACATAATGAGGAAGTCGGACTTGGAGAATCTAATACTCAAAGGAACGGATAGAGAAAAATGTAACTGGGGAAAGCAACATGAGACATACTTGATGGGATTGAGCAAGTAGATGGCGGAGCAGATTTGGGAGAAAATAACAAGAGAAAAAGTGTTAAGAGCGACAAGAGATAAGAGGTAAGTGTGTAATATAACAATCTGGCCCCACCCGAGGAAGTGATGCAAGCGATGGTGTTTCCCGTCGGTGAAGGGGGCGGCGAAGCGACAAGACAGGTGTTTGTGAAATACATCCTGTCGAGGCCAGAGCGGATGTCATTTGACCTTATTTCCGACAGCGGCGGAAATGGCTACAGAGGCAAACAGATCAGGTGTCTCTTAGAATTACGTGGGCGTTGCGTAGGCGAGGCAAAACCGGAAGGAAAGTCCCGGTTCTAGAGACTATAAAAAGATCTCGACACACGGATTCGCCAGCAGAGAACGGCCAGTGGAAGCAGAGAAACACCACGGCAAGAATACACTCCCGTCAACCCATTCTATGTGCCTCTCACCCTTCCGTTCTCTATTCCACACGGTTCGTCGTTATTAATAAAAAACATAACCTTATATTTCTATATATGCGTGTTTGTTGTTTTGTCGTCGTACGGCGATATATAACAAGTGGAGGTTCATAATCGCGTACGTCCTGAAAGGACACAACACATAAAGAACAAGAAGATGCAGATGACACGGCATTGATGGCCAACACTGAAAAGAAACTACAAGAACTGCCTCAGAATTTAGTAAAGGAAGTTGAGAAAAAAGAAATAATTATGAAAAAATTATATTATTTATATATATTTTATATTTTTATCATCAGAAGAACAAGCAAGGTGAAAACTACAAATTGGAGACATCGAAATGGAACAGGTACAAAAATTTAAATAGCTAGGAAGTGTTTTAAAAGGGGACCAAAATCGCAACATCGAAATACAAAAGCGCAGTGAGATGGTGAAAGATACCTTCCAAAACATAAGCAAAGTATTAATATACCAGAAAATGTGTATGAAACAAAGAAACGAGTAATGTAGTGTCTTCTTTTATGTGACGTGTCTCTACAGGACGTAGGTGATCATGGATTTCCACTTGGCTCTGCCTTTTGTCTCTCTCAATATTTTTTCTTTTGGTATCTCTCCCAAATCCCGCACTGCCATCCATTTGCTCAGACCAATCAAGTATGTCTCCTGCTGCTTTCTCCTGTCTTTCTTTCCTTCTATCCGTCCTGTGAGTATTAAATTTTTTAGACCCTCCTTCCTCATTACGTGTCCCAGGAACCTTATCTGTCTCTTCCTGATGTTAAGTATGAGTGTTCGTTTCGTTTGCAACCTCTTCAACTCCTCATCGTTGCTCATGTGCTCAGTCCATATCCTCAGCATCCTTTTAAAAAAGCACATTTCTGCTACCTCAAGCCACTCCTTTATGTTCTTCTGTATGGCAGTGAATGCTGGCCAATCTCCTCACACCTTTCATAATCTAAGCAAAATATTAAGAGATAGGAAAATGCAGTTAGAAACAAAGAAAATATTACTTAACTGCCATGTAATATGTAATATCCTATACGGCAGTGAATAATGAATAATAACATCATACTTTTCATAAACTAAGCAAAGTATTAAGAGATGGGAAAATGTCATCGAAAGCTAAGAAAATATTGCTGAACAGTTATGTAATAACTAATCTCTTATATGGCAGTGAATGCTACATAATCACTTCATGATTTTCATAAACTAAGCAAAGTATTAAGAGATGGGAAAAATGTCATTAGAAACAAGAAAAGAGTGCTGAACTTCTATGTAATATCAAATTTTCTATATGGCAGTGGATGCTAGATAATCTCACGCTTTTCATAAACTAAGCATTATATTAAGAGATAGAAAAGTGTCACTATTTACATTATTTGAATTATTGTCCTCATCTTGGTTGCCATTTGTACGACGTTTCGGTCGTTGTACGTTCTGGCCTTCTTCAGGTGCTCGGAATTTTGAACCGAACTCTTTATTACGATCAATGTTGTATATCATTCTCATTCCTTGTGCAAAGCCTCTTTTGGTAGTCATGAGTTATCTCCCTCTAACCCGACTCTCTAAGTTACTTGTTCACCACTGCTGTAGCCTGGGATTGAACTCATGTTTTGGGTCAAGTTACTGGAACTAACCAACGTCTATATTCACGAATATCCAACCACCTGACATTCCTAAACCGATGCAGGGAACTACGACTCATCTCTGCAGGCTTGGCACCGTCAATTCAAGGAGAGCCCGTCTGGTCGCAGAAAAAGCGAGACGCACTTTGATCTGAAAATGTTTCCAGTACAACCGATAAATGAAACAAAAATTTAATTTCTATACATTCCAGAGGCTTGCGGCATCCCTCAGTAGGATCACTGATGAAGAAGACTAAAAAGGTTGGACAAATCCTTCAGGCAAGAATTCGATGCAGTCAATGTTCGCCAAGTACGGAAACTAAATAGGTTAAAAGATCTGGTGACACATGAGATCCATCACCGCCACCCTCTGTGAAGGCAGTTGTCAACATCAGTCAACATCAGCTAAGTGCCTCTGAACAAGGGTCTCAACTTTGCAACAACTATCAGGCGGATACCATACTTAGACATCATTGCCCTCATCGAGGAAATAGCCCTGAACATCCCTCAAGTTCAGGCGGATGAGCTTAGATGAAAAGTGAGACAGACATTGAAGAAATCCAAACCAACCAAACCAAACATCACTAAAGAGGAGAGGCTGGCAATTAGGACTCTACTGAGGGATGAGAATTTCATCACACTAGCAGCTGGCAAAGGCAATGCAACTGTAGAGATGTACAAAACTGAAAAGTGGATACCTCATTAGAAGTGGTAGCTATATCAAAGTAAAGAAAGACACCACGTTGAAAACGAAACCCGGATCACTTCCAGCCCAGGACAGACAAGCATGTATGGTCTACCTAAGATTTATACAGACGGTATTCCACTCAGGCTGAGCGTTAGCAGCCTAGGCTCGGTGTGCCACTCTCTGAGTCGCTTCCTTGCAGATATAACTGACCCACTGATAGGAAAGTCACCTTCATGGAACTTATCAAAGATGCTCCCATCCAATGCAACCAGATGGTGATCCTGGATGTGGGGCTCACCATTATCCCTATCACTAGCTAACATATACATGGAATACTTTGAAGAGATGGCATTAGAATCCACAGCTCTAAAGCCAACTCTATGGCTGAAATACGTTGATGACACCTTCATAATTTCCAAGAGGTGGTCCAGGCACTACCATACTGCAAGCCAACATTCACCGGACAATACCTCAACTTCAATTCCTAACACCCATACAATGAAAAGAAAGGGTTGATTCGCTGCCTGAAAAATCGAGCAAAAGTCATAAGCGGCAACCCAGAGACATACGAACAGGAAATGTTCAGTATAAGCTAAAACCCTACAACGTAACAATTATCCAAGGTACGTGAAAACAACTCCAACAAACAGGAAAGAGTGGGTGCATGAGGATCACAACTCTCAGAAAAAAGCCTCGGTCTGTCTACCCTATTTAAAGAGGTTATCGGAGAAAATACAAAGGATCTGTGATCCATATAACATCAGGACGATCTACAGAAGTGGTTCTACACTTCACAGGTACCTCTCCCAAGTAAAACCCGCTACATGACTGAGGGCTGTGTGTACGCCATTCCATGTAGCTTTGGAAAGAAATATAAAGGAGAAAAAGGCTGCCCCCTTAAAGTAAAGCTACAAGAACATCACAAGGCCGTAAAACGAAGGGAGATAGAAAAATCAGATGTAGCTGATCACATATGGCGGGGGAAAGGGTATCACCGCTCTTATGGGATGAAGCTGAAATAATAGAGAACGCCACTGGAAACTACGTAAGCTTAAGGAATCAGCACTTATGCTAGGCTACAAAACTCTCCTAACCCGACCGAGCATAGAGATGAATACAATATGCGAACCAGTAATACGGGGTGCCAGAGAAAATTATTAGTGTCAAAAATTGCACTATGAGCTCAGGTGAAAAAAAGGAACTAGAAAAAACTATTAACATCAAAAATTGCCATATGAACTCTGGTAAAAAATACCAGAGAAAACCATTAACATAAAAAATACTAGAGAAAACCATTAACATAAAAAATTGTAGTATGAACTCTGGTAAAAAATGGTTACTGAACATTAAATATATAAGTCCCAGATATTCAGTTGTTGTTGTCTTTAAGGAAACATGGCCCAGTCGTTATAGATGTTTGTTAGTTCTAGTAACTTGACCAAAAGATTTCTGAGTTCCATGCCAGTAACTTAGAGAGTCGGGTTAGAGGAAGATAACTCATGACTACCAAAAGAGGATTCGCACAATGAAAACGATATACCTAGTGATTGTAATAAAGTGTTCGGTTCGAAATTCTTAGAAGGCCAGAGCGTACAACGGCCGACATGTCGTACAAATAGCAACCAAGATGAGGACAATAGTCCGAATAATGTAAATAGTGTAAATATTACCTCATCTCAGAAATAAATAAAGAAAATCGTTTATATGACAGTAAATGCTGGACAATCTCTTCATACCTTTCAGAAATTAAACAATATATTAAGAGATGGGAAAATGTTGTTAGAAACAAAGAAAAGAGTGCTGAACTGGTATGTAATATCTAATTTCTTATATGACATTGAATGCTATACAATCTCATCACAGATAGAGAATAAGCTTGAGGTAACAGAAATGTGGCCGCTGAGGATATTGTGGACCGAACACATGAACAACGACGAAGTTTTAAAGGAAATGTAAATAAAATCATATATTCATCATCAGCTGAAATTTCTACATAAAGAAAGAGGGCTTGGAAAAATTGGCACTCACAGGGCATATTGAAGGAAGGAGGAACAGAGTAAAGTAGTGTTTAACTGACCTAATGAACCTGTGTAAATGGATGGCATAACTGGGATTAAGAGGAATGCTGAAAAGGAAAAAATTAGAGTCACAAAGAATAGGTAGCTGTGGAGAGCCATGATCATGATGTACACTTGCAATTTTAGTAATAACTGGTCGATCTCTTGACCTGTCAAGCCTCTTAAAATTAATATCAAATTATCTATTAATATCATTGCCTAGCGACATCAGCACTAACTACTGAATAGAAACAGTTTGGGACACAGCGTCGGGTCAGAATCCGTTTTGCACAAAAAAACAACAAAAAAAAACAAACTACTATTCGTCCGTGCATTAAATATTGTTGTCATATATGTTTGGGTGCTCCTGCTATTCATCTTGAAGTTCTCGACAAAATCAAAAGGAGGACCTGCAATATCATCGATCCTGACTTAGCAGTTCGCCTTCGGTCACTTTCTAACCAACGTGATATGCTTTCCTTCTGTCTTTTTTACAAGTATTTTTATGGCAACTCCTCTGGCGAGGTTTTTATCCTGAATCCTCGTCCATATGTATTTACTCGTGCTACTAGATTAGCATCAAGGATCCACCCTTTTACCTTCGAAATAATTAAATGTAACCGCCATTTCTACTCTATCATTTTCTTTTGTCGCACTTCTCGTTTGTGGAATTCTCTTCCGTTTGCTTGCTTCCTTGATAGCTACAATCCTAACAACTTTAAAAGCAACGTCAATTTGCCATCTTCTATCTACTTGATTCCCATCTATCTCCTGTAATTGTTTTTCTCACTGTCCCCGCTGTGCACCAGTGACGGTTCTGATTTTAGGGTGAGATGATTATAGCATTATAAAATTAAAAAAACACAAAACAAAATAAGAAACAGTCAACCAGACTAGCTATGTTAACTATTAACCCAATCCGTGGTACGCGTGAAAATTAGTTTATTAAAAAAAAACAAAAAACATTTAGTCTAAGAAAGGGCATTACAAATAGGTTGATGCATTTTATGACATGGATTTTGTAACGGGCACCCAGTGAGGGTCAAACTCAGTAGTAAAGGTAAACGAGTCTCGTTTTGTTAACCATTACGCCGACGAATCTGAAAATTACTTTGCTATGGAAATTCATTCAAATGATTTTTACACTGAAAATGATTTCACTATGAAAATGCATTGGGAATTAATTTTAGTTAGATTGGTGTATCAGTGAGAATCCAACGCAGAAATTGTCGAACAGAGCAAGTTCGTTAACCATTAACTCACGCCAAAGCAGTTGAAAATGATTTTACAATGAAAATCCATTGTAAATGATTTTATTATGACAATGCGCCGCGAAAGTCGAACCAGAATTTCTTATTTATTTCATTTTAACTTTTTCATCTATTTACGCGATAATGCAAGGCGATAATGCCACTAAGACACAAGGATCTACTCAGAGTGAAAGAGAATGAAAAGAATTTAGAAGGAATCGGACATCCAATTCAAAACAGGAAATAAGAGATGTCTTTACTTCTGTTCAAACGACCGGAGTGGTGTGTGAACAGGCTGATCCGCAAACCTATCAGTATCTATTGAGGAGAAAAATAATTAGTAAATAAAATTTCAAATTTTGGAAAACGTTAGAGGTATAGAGTTGAAATAGATTTTAAAAAGGAGCCGGAAATACAATCCTAAACAGAAAACAGAGGATAAGCCTCTAATCCTGTTTAATTACTGGCGGGAGTATCTATTTCTGGTGAGCCTTCAGCTATGGGTTAAATAGCAGAACATATTGGGTTTTAAAGCTTTGGTTGGCAAGTAATAGCAACCTACTGCGGAAAAATCTTCTACCCAGTCAGTCATGTCTCTTTCGAGACCCGATCGCCGAAGCGTGTATCACGTATGGCACTTAACTGACTGACTGAATAACTAAAGGCAAAAGAAAAATGATTGTAAGTGCTGATGTTGTAAGAGAAACCAACAGCTGAAAGCCAAAAGAAGGACGAATTAAAAGTATGAAGACGAAGAATTAAGCGAAAAATCAGAGTAAGTGCTAAAAGAAAAAAGTAACTAGGAGCTAAAAGGAGAGTATGAATTAAAAGAAAAGGGAGAGTAAAGATTAAAAAAATAAAAATAATGTAAGAAGATTTATCAAACGGAGAGTAACACTTGAAAGAGAAAGGACAGTGTGAATTAAAAAAAATGCAAAACTGTTAAAAATAAAATAAATAAAAAGAAAAATGGCAAATGAAGTGAAACAAAAGAAAAGAAAAGGTGAAACAGAAAAGAAACAAAACGAGTGAAGAGAGAGGAGGAATAGAAAGGAGAGACAATAAAGCAGTATTTACAAAAATTATAAAAGAAAAGAGAGAGCGATTGGAGAGGTGAAGAAGGAGAGAGAAAATGGCAAGCAAGGGAGTTGCACAGAAGTGGAGTAGGAGGGAAACAAGCCTAGTCGGAGATGTGATCTTGAGTAGGTGGTAGATAGCGATAGTGAGTCACGTGACCGAGCAGGACTTGCAAAATCTGTCCGCTTGTGTCAGTGTAGCAACTGGGCCTCAAGCCAACTGCGAATAAATTGTCGAGCTACAGAAAAGAGAAGAGGCAGGATGGAAACTACAAGTCAATACAGCATCGTCGTAAATTCACACACACACACACACACACACACACACACATATATATATATATATATATATATATGTATACGCGCAAACATCGAGAGATACAGACTTTAAATAGATTACAGTGTTTTATAGACTAAAAATACGTGCCGTAAACAAATCAGTTCTGCATTGTTTCAAATTGGCTATATTTATGTTCGGAGGGTGTTCAGTATCGTTCGGAGACATCGACATTGTGGATCAGTCAGTTAAGTGCCATACGTGATACACGCTTGTGCGATCATGTCTCGAAAGATTTGACGGAAGATTTTTCCGCTGTAGGTTGCCATTACTTTCTGCGGTAGACTGGTTACCAACCAAAGCTATAAAACCAAATCTGTTCTGCTATTTAACCCATTTAAAGAGATGATTTTCTAAGCGCTGCTTACATGCGGCACAAGAACGAAAGTTTGAGATACCCAATGAGGATCGAACTCTCTACTAAAGTGTAATATTTCTAGCGAGACGAGCTTTCTAACCTTCACACCACGTCCTTTAACATTTGCGCGCAATTAAATGCAGGGAATGCAACTGGTATTCGAACTCGGCTCCCCGATTCGTCGTTCCGAGTCGATATCCATTACACCACAATGCACATTTTCTTCCAATTTATATTCTTTTTAAAATTCAACCACATTTTTTTGGCTTTTAATTCTTACTCTCCTTCCCCCCACTCTCCCATTTTTTCTCTCTTTCTTTTTCCCTGACTGCCACCATTTTTTTCCTCGACGCTTTCGGTCAATTGAATTACTCTCTTTTATTTTCTTTCTTTTCTATACATATTTACTCTTTGTATTTAATTTTTTTGACTTTAATCATATTTTCATTCTCCCCTTAAAACATATTGGCATTCCCAAAAGGCAAAAACACAAGTAGGACATCAAGGGCGGAACATGCTTTTGATAAAAACGAGAGGTAGAGTCGAATGGGATATATATATATATATATATATATATATATATATATATATATATATATATACTCAAACACATTGTGCAATGAATAAACTGTCATCTAAATTATACTGAGATAAAATAACACTTGCATCTCATTTGAACAGATATATTTATTGAAATACTAAATTATAAATATATTCAGGAAAATCGCCGTTGCCTTCAGTCATGGCTTCCAGACATCTTTCGAATCTCCTGCATCTCTTCTAAACGGTCTCCTTGTTTAAGTTGGTGAATGTGGGCATAATCCTCGCCTTCAGTTTATCTTTGGTGTCACAAAGAGTTTAGCTGGTCAACCGTTACCCTCACATAATAATCAAGACAGTTGCAGTCTGGTGGGGGGTTAAGTGGCCAGATGTGAAGGGTTATTCGGTCGCTGAAATTGTCTTACAGCCATGATCGGGTTCTCCTGCTTATGTGGCATAGTACTGAGTCGTACGGTCTTTCTGCAGACATCCTCTTGACCTAGGGTAGCACTATCTCTTGAAGGTACTTGATGTAGGTCTCTGTGTTGAGTTTGAGGCCGTCACCAACAAATTCGGAAGTTCTTTTCTTATCAAAACGATCAGAATGAATTTTCCGAGCTGCCGTACCTTCGTAATCATCATTAGACTCCTCCGACTCTTTCTGAATCCGATGCTCTGTTCTCAAATTGACACCCAAACAAACTGAAATCTTCGTACTGTAGCATCTAGCGTTAATTTATCCGTCGTACCATTTATATCAAGTCGCAATACCATTCTTAGGTGGGTTAATGCACTAAGAACGACTGGTTCATTATTGAAAACCAAACCACCCGGCCCTGCCAGAACCGCCAGAACACCAGGAAATGTGGATCGAGTAAGAGAATTTGTGTTTGAGTATACACATATATATATATCCCATTCGACTCTACCTCTCGTTTTTATCAACAGCATGTTCCGCCCTTGATGCCCTACTTGTGTTTTTGCCTTTTGGGAATGCCAATATTTTCTAAGAGGAGAATGAAAATATGATGAAACTAAAAAAAAAATCAAATGCAAATAGTAAATATATATAGAAAAGAAAGTAAAAGAGAGTAATTCAATTGGCCTAAAGCGTCAAGGAAAAAGATGTTGACAGTCAGGGAAAAAAGCAAGAGAGAGGAAAGAGTTGGGGAAGGAGAGTAGAGGGAAACCAAAGGAGAAATTGGAGAGTAAGCTTAAAAAAAAACAAAAAAAAAAAAACAAAAGAAAAGATAGCAAGAGGTACAAAGAAAAGAAGAGTAAGACGTAGAAGGATAGTAAGTGCTGATTGTAAAGGAAGAGAGTAAATGAAAAGAATAAGTGTTGAAAGCAAAAAGAGATAGAAAAAGAAAAGTGAGTATTAAATTATTTCTGAGATGAGGTATTTACACTATTTACATTATATCGTACAAATGGCAACAAAGATGAGAACAGTCCGAATAATATATATATATATATATATATATATATATAGTGTGGTTTAACCAGTACACGGCACAGGGATAGACGGGGTAGAAAGTTACAGATTAAGAGATATTTCATGCGGATAGAGGGAATACGACGGCTAACCCGAGACTTGAACAGGTTAAGATTATTTTGATCATAGAAACACCCACTTAGGAGCCGGTTCCTCAAATCTGTGGCCCGCTGGATGAAGCTGCTGGTGTTTAAGTAACTTTTTAGCGATGGAATACGGAAGAACTGAGAATGGTTCGCTAAAATGCGCGTAACATTGTGGGTCCTAGCCGTTAAGATTAGCACTAGTGGAACTAAGGAATGTAGTTCAACTTTCCATGAAAAAGTGATGTATTTATATTTATAAATCCGACAGATTTTATTACCTAAACCTTATTTTTAGGGGACACCCATATTTGAGTAAACGTTGTGTTTTTTTTTTATTTGGTAGTATATTATGCATTCCCAGGCAAGATTCGAAGCTGGGTTTCCCTGGACAGGAGAAACTCTCGTTAGATCCGACATGCTTTAAACTTTTCAATTACGTATTGAATAAAAATCCATCCCTTTTTCAGAAAACTCTTCTTTACGTTAAGATAAGAAATTAAGAAAATATAAATGTTTCTAGAATCTAGGAAAGATTTATAGGGCAGTATTCAACTTCCAACGATGGTTTACCATCCCAAGGGAGATGCAGGTTCAAATCCTGTCGAAAAATGCATATTCAGTTAAGTAGTCATAATATATATATATATATATATATATATATATATACTTTAATAGATAAATGGAGCATCTATTCAAATATGAGCATCCATTACAAATAAAGTTTATGTAATAATAATAATAATAATAATAATAATAATAATAATAATAATAATAATAATAATATATATATATATATATATATATATATATATATATAACGTTTTTAAATTCAACTTGTTCTGCTTTTATTTAAGCTCCATAAGAAACTGAAATATGGATGGGAAAAAAAAACCCAGATATTTTTATGTGTATGTGGCTTGTTATTATAAAAAAAAAAAACTTTTCCTTACACCTAATGGGGTGTAGGGTAGCGTTTTTGCTGTTTCCGGAAAAGACTGTTTTTTTATGGGACAGAGTTGTTAGCCCTTCGCCCAACCCCCGAACCTGGAGGAAGGTGATTTTTTAAGCGTAGCTTAGACGTAGCACAGAGCCGAAAGTAGGGGGGGGTACCCCTTGAGGATCGAACTGACGACTCAGTTATAACGATTCTAGCGTGACGAGCTGTCTAACCATTACACCACTCCGAGGTGCCCTTTGTTATTATACAAAAGTAAAAATTCCTGAATATCATTTTCTGGTGGAGTTTTAAAAAAATCGAAACATGTTAAATTCATTGACATTTCATATATATATATATATATATATATATATATTCAAATAAAACTCCGAAAATTATATATGTCGTATGGCCATTTCAGTGACGAAAAATCACGCTTTTTCAGCGACAAAATTTCTTTATTATGTAAATACAGTAGAAAATTCATTTACCGGAAGTTTACTCAAAAGAAATTCATACACCGGAAGTTTATATGAAAGAAGAAAAAAGTAAGATAAAATAAAAAAGAATCATGGGAGGGGTGTTAAAAGTGATTAGATTATGTTAGAAGTTTGTCGTCTAGCCATTGATACGGAGGGTAGGAATGATGGGAAAAGAAAAGAAAAGAGAGACGACGAAAAGGATTCAAGATTCGATCATTAAAAATGACATTTAGATTACATCTATTTTAAGAAATAAAAAATTAAGCGTGTTACAGAAATGTAAGTGGGAAAAAGAAAAATAGAAAGGAGAAAAAGAAAACAACGGGGTAGACAAGGAAAGAGTTAAAGGAGAGATGGGAGGGGAAAAAGAAAGAAGAAAAATTCACGCTAGACAGCCGTCGAAAGAAACACCAGTTAAAAAAGAGTGGAAAGGAAGTGATAGATACATCAAGTGGAAAAATAAAAAGGAAAAATAGATAATACTTTTTAAATTGAGCCCTCTACCATGATCATTTAATGAGATTAATATTAATAGGATCCGTTTTGGGTTTTTACCTACATGCAACTTTCGATTTGTATATATATATATCTATATATATTTCACTAGTCAGGCATAGTTTGCAAAATTAGCTCTGACGAGTGGGGGCATCAAAGCGGCGTCCTCATGAAACTTCGATGTCGGCAGGAATCTGCTCCTTTAAAGTCATAAAGTCTTTGTACTTATCATCACTCTATCTCCACTCCAATATCAAGCAATTTTCGACAAAAAATGCTTGCTAAAATACATTTTATCAGTAAAACCATTGAAAAAACAACACTCTTTGTGCTAAACATTATCATCATTAAATACTATATATATATGTATATATATGGGAGTGTGTGTGTGTGTGTGTGTGTGTGTGTGTGTGTGTGTGTGTGTGTGTGTGTGTGCGCCAAAACAATCTTCCTGCTAACAATTTGGTCTTGTTATTTTTAGCGGGTAGACGTTTCGGAATTTCTATTCCTGATTTCTTTTTTAATTTCTTAAACAGTGAAAATAATAATACACCTTCTGCAAGAATCGAACATGCAGGTATTTATCCGATCGGCCACGTCTTAATAGAATGTGACACAAGTAATAGAACCTTTATTGCTTTTTCTCACGAGGAAAAAGGCTTTAGTATAAACGTGTATTACCGATTTGGCAATGCAGTCAGCTTTGATAGAGCGTTAATTTGTGTTTTTTATTTAAGGAACGCATATTTCTGCTGTACGATTATTATACATTTTGCTGTGAAGAAAAGAGAAAATAGATGGACAGAAACCATGCGCACACGCTAGAGATAATGTTTATCCTGCTGAAGAAATAATGTTAGGAAAACCAACATCCATTCAAGATAAGAGTATACATTAATAAATATGGAAAAAGTTTTATCACAGCTTCTTTGAATTTGTATTAAACGAAAAAGACATACAATATGCGTCATAATAATTTGCCGTCACATGCTGCTGATAGGAATTCTCTCGGATGAAAAATCAACATATATATATATAAGGTGTTCCTAAATTCTGGATACTTAGGCCAGAATGCATATTTTCAAGAAATTAAATTTTCACTAACATTTTATTGAATTGGAATATTAACAAATAACATCATCAATATGATTTACACATTTTATGATGCAAATGTTGATGAGCATTGCAAGATTTAGGAGAACTCTATATTGCAGTCAATTTTAGCACATTCGCTGTTTATGCGTTCAATTAAGTGAGTTGCATCTGTGATTTTTATTGAATACACTTTCTTCTTTTGCACAAAAAAGAAATCAGTTCAGTTTTCTTTCAACAAATGCATGTTTAATCTGTGGAGGCAAAATGTAGATAGTTAATGAGATTTCCTATGTTTCCTATGTTTCTAGACTGTAAGAACATCCTCTGTCTCTGTCTCTCTATCTCTTGCTCTTGCTCTTTCTCTCTCTCTCTCTCTCTCTATATATATATATATATATATTAATCGGTATCACTTCATGGTAGGCAGTAAGACCACAAAGACACAAGGGGTTACAGGGTGAGGAAAGTAAGGAGCAGAAACGTTAATAATGAGCGGGAAGAGAAAAGAGTAACCAGGAGGGCATTATGTAGCGATTGACATTGCATTTAAATTTCTCAGTGTTACTTTTTTCGTTCGTGAGCATGTCACATCGTATCAACCAAAAGATAAGCAGTCTCACGAATCATTTTATCTTTCGGCATACATTATTTCCCTAAAATTGTGCATGATATATAAAAAGAATTAAATATAATTATCCCACTTAAATCTAAACTTATTTATAAATGGAACTTTGTCTCTGTGCGTGTGTGTGTTCGTTGCCTATAGACTCCGAAACGGCTGAACCGATTTTCTTGAAAATTTACACAGTTATAGTACATAACAGTGTTCTTAGCTTGGTTTTGTGGCGAGGTGCCCCAGATAAATATCGAAAATCGATTATCGAAAAAATCGGGTTATAGAAGGAGTGGTCCGATTTTAATCAAATTTGATTCACTCATAGACAAAGTCATAAGAAACAATATTCAGAAGTTTCAAAGTTGCAGTTCTTACAATAGTGCAGAAAATCGATAATATATATATATATATATATAACAAGCAAGAAGTTTGTGTGTGTGTGTCTGTTTATCTGCCTGTATGTCTGTATTTTTTTCAGCCCTTTTTTTTTAGTTTGTGCTTCGGATTTGGCTCTAAGTAGATATAATTGTAGTTCTTAGTCTCAGCCATGATACCATTTACTCAGAGGACTTATTTGGCCTTCAAAATTCAGTTTACGACAACAAAAACTTATTTGATATCGATATCAGGAAATGAAAATTTGACTTACATCCATTCATTTTTCTTTCAGTTTACGGTTTCGCTTTAACTGGAAGCAATTATTGCTTTTTAGTCTTTCGTGCCAACGTCCAAAGAGTCCAGGACCTTGGATTAGTTTTAAAGCTTTCATTACACCCGAGCAACGCCGAGCTATACTGCTAGTATATATATATATATATATATATATATATATATATATGGAGGGTGGGATAAAAATATATGAATATTTGTATATCAAGAACAGTTTTGGAGTAAAGTATAAAAATGGGAAAAACTTTTCGCCTGACACGTTTCGCGTTTTGTCCTTTAAGGGATGAAACTTTTCAACTTTGTAATATATATATATATATATATATATATATATATATATATATATATATATATCCTGTCTTATATATTTGTCTTGACAATGCCCACTTTTATATTTACATACGCTCTGTCTCTGATAATGAGCATTTTAAACCATAAATATAGCATAATTTAAAATAGTATTTTATCACACACACACACATACGCACACACATAAATAGTTTTAATTTTGTTATTACAATAGTTTATAAAAGCGTTATATTACTACACAAAAAAATTCATGTTTAAGAACATTATTTCTCATCTTTCTGTGATGTTTTAAAATAAATGGTAAAAATAACTTTTTTTGAAAAATATAAATTGAATGCATAGTTATTTAGAAAGTTAAAGATACTTGATTATCCAATATCATTATTGGTGTGTGTATAACACTTTCAAATCTGAGAATGATTTTGAACTATGAAGTTGAACATTTAGGTCCTATGAAGGTGAGTAGGTGAATTATGTCATGACAAAATGAAATTATCTGTCTGGAGAAGATACATGTTAGGAACATATTCAGATGTGTAGAAGGTAGTTTTGGGCAACATATCAGATATTAGGTTTTTGGAGAAATGAATTATTATACTACAGAAATTATTGTTTAAGTTAAAATTTAAATTAAGTAACTATGGTATACTAATGTATATTGGAGCTATGAAAAACAAATAAATATTGTGCGTGTCATTAATTTTTAATGAAATAATTGTTATGTAATATTAGAGCATTTGTTATAAATAACCATTATATTTAATTATATTTTAAAGTGAAATATTTACGGTGTTTACATAAAACTATGATTTATTAGAACTTTATTTAAAAAAAAAATTCAGCTTTTCATCCAGGCACAGCAGAAAAATCCCACAGAATGATTTACAGATTCTTGTTTATTTTTCAGAATTTGTCATTTTACCTTGGGGATTTTATTTGTTTGGAGGTTTTGCTTCGGTACACGTTATTCTTGAAAAAAGTTAAATGTATATACCATCTCTGTTTAAAAGTGTTCTTAGTAGAACCAATGTAAACTTTAATATTTGGGTTTTCCGTAGATGATATAGTACACTGGTAAACAATATAGTTTGTTACAGAAGTATTTTCCAATGGGCAATGTTTAGGATTTCAACAATTACATAAATTTGCATGATTAATATTTTCATCTTTGAATAATTATTGTTACTTATTGGTTCACGTTCTGATTTAAGATTGTATTATTATGATTTTAAATAATTTTTCTAGATTATTTGTACAATTATAACCTAATTTAAGATTTTTTTATTAACAAATTTAATTAGAGGAAATGTTTCTTAATTAGATTTAGGAATTTCTACCTTAACTTAGCGCTAACTTAGCATTTGGTTAAATGGTGGAGTGTACCAAATGATTTTTCTATATCTATTTTTCTGTTATAACTATATTGTTTAGTGTAATTGATGTCATGATTTTTATAGTCAGTATTCTTTCGGGTATTATTATAAAAAATTGCTATGTTTGTAAAAGAAGTCTTCACTGGATGAATTTTAATTAATTATATATTCTATGAAAGAGGATAATTTTTTTATTGTACTTAGGGTGGATGCATAATGGATATGACATAGATTAAATGTATGGTTGGTAAGTATTATTTAATAAATCCTGTGTAGGATGTTTACTGTTTTTAAATTAATGCTGACGATTACTATTAGGTTTAGACTTTGAAATTCTGTATGGATTAATTTTCTAATCTTATCAGATTTAAAATATGTGGAATTTCTTTGCTACAATAAGGCCATCAGCTCTATATAAAACTATGGCATGTGTGCTAATGACATAGAGTGCGGTGAGATTCTTCTTCTTCTATGTGCCCTGTCCCTTCAGGACGTAGGCGATCATGGATCTCCACGTCTCCCTATCCCTTGTGGCTCTTAGTATGTTTGCTCCTGTTGCTCCTGGCAACCCCCGTTCCGTCATCCACCTGATCAGACCCTGCAAATATGTTATCCGCTGCCTTCCTCTGTCTCTCCTTCCTTCTATCTGACCAGTCAGTATCAGGTTCTCCGGGCTCTCCTTCCTCATTGCATGTCCCAGGAACTTCAGTTGTCTCTTCCTGATGCTCAGCATCAATTTCCTTTTTGTTGCCATTCTTTCTAACACTTCGTCGTTGATTGTATGCTCAGTCCACGATATCCGTAGCATCCTTCTGTAGAGCCACATTTCGGCCGCTTCCAGTTTTTTCCTCATTTTCGATGATATTGTCCAGCATTCACAGCCGTACTGGAGAACTGACATCACGTAGCAGTGTAGCACTCTTTTCTTAAAGCAAATGAGCTAAAAAGATCGGAAGGCCTAGCAGAGTCTAACGACATTCTCCAAATGTTCTACACATCCAAGCGATTTAGCCTTTTCTTTTAGCCATTATTGAGGATGATTTTTATTTTTTATTTTTTGAACGATTATGTAGATAATTATATATGCTTCTAGAGTGATGAAATGTTTTTCGGATTTCCGGACACGGTTAGCCCATTGCGGTCGTGCTCATAGGTGTTGTTATTAAGCGTTAGCATTTTTTTTCTCTTTTATTATTATTGCTTCCATTACTTTTTAGTCTTATTTTTACACGTGAATGACGCTATTATGCTTGTATTTGATTCAAGTATTTTCTTTATACCAAGAAAAATAAACTCTTATAGAACAACAACAACAACAACACCCCATATATATATATATATATATATATATATATATCATAGTTTGGGCAGGAAACACTGTTTAATGCGTGTTACATTAAATCTGACAATACTTCACTTAAGATTTTCATTACATTGGGCTTACGGCCATATCACGTTAAAACACTAGTTCTCGTTCGATCATCAACAAGACTGAGTTTGGTCAGTACCTAGATAGATTACTGTTTGAGAGTATTGGGTTCTATAAGCATGTCTGTACGGGTCGGGTGGTGTAATGGATAATATTTTGAATTTGGAAATCCGAGAGCCGAGTTCCAGTTTCACTTGAGTTCGATTTGAGTTGTGAATCTATATTTTCTTCCCCTTTGGTATGGGTTAATTATTAGAACTTGTATCAGTAAAAATCATTATTATCTCCAAAAAATCTGAAAATCTTTTCTGATTTTAATTAGCCTGCAAAATGTGATAAGCTGCACAAAACACATGAACAATAACTTCCTATATATTTTGTATGTAAACAAGAGTTTCATTTTCAGCACGAAATGTCTGTACAGATTGCTAAAATATATTTTGAGTCCTAGAGCTTTCTGCCATTTTATTGCATGTGGAAAAATTGTAAAGCTCTCAATGTTTTCATTGTCTCCAATATTGAGATTGCTTCGACTCTCGCTATCTCAAAGTTTAATCCGACTACTTTCTAGAGAGTTTTAAACTGAGTTTAAGTCTTGTATTGTAATTTGAGACATTCAATACGCGAAGAGGAAAGGAGGGGTATTTTTTGCGACTTGGGAAAGAAACGTAAGAAATTTTCTCAAATGAAATAGTAATTCCTTGTTTAAAACTGAAGTAATAAAAAACATTATTTCGTCAATTGTCATTTTTAACAATAAAACAATTAAATTATGGCAATTAAATGATAAATTACAAACGTAATTATTATAAGAAGAAAATAACATTTCTGTATAATGAAATTAAAGATGTCCAAATCCATATCTGATTTCTGCAAAATGGAGAACTAATTGAATTGTTTGAATCTGCGAATTATATATATATATATATATATATATATCGCGGAGATCAACTCGCTTTTCAGAGGACTTGATCATAGGCTTTTTTTTATAGAAATTATATTTATATATCATAAAAATTTTTTATGTAAATTCTGTTTTATAATCAAATTTTCTGATGAGAGGCTGTTGAATACTGTTGCTATATCTGGTGCTTCTGCTATTCACCTTGATGTTCTCGGCAAAATTCAAAGAACGACCTGCAATATAATCGATACTGACTTGGCAGTCCGCTCTCAATCATAAAAACACTGACCTGATGTGGCTCCCCTCTGTCTTTGCTACAAGTATTTTCATGGCAACTTCTCTGACAACTTTTTTCGCTGCTTCCCCAACCACATCTATTTACACGTGCTACTAGATTGGTATGAAGTTCCCACCCTTTTATCGTCGAAATAATCGAATATAACTGTCTCTTTTACTCTAAGAGTTTATTTTCTCGCACTTCCCGTCCGTGAAATTTATTTCCATTTGCTTGCTTCACTGATAGCTACAATCTCCAAAAGTTTAAATGCAATGTCTATTGCCATTTTTATCTCCTTGATTCCCTTCCTTCTTTTATCCTTTCTTCGACATCTCATGTCGTTTTTTTCTTTCACTGTAACCTGTAACCCCTCACGCACCAGTGGCGGCACTTGGGGTGAAATGCTTATATATATATTAATTACACCATACATGCCTAACAAATACAGTATTAAATCATCTCTTGAACTTATACAAATATTAAAAACAGAACAATCTAATAATGAAACCATGACATCACTTGATGTTGAAAATCTCTTCACTAAGGTTCCTATAATTACAAATACTGCTTGCCTTAAAAAGTTATCTTCTAGAAATACCCTTCTCGACCTTTCTTTTAATCGAATTTTATCCCATGTCTGATTATCCCATAATGTGCGAAAATGCCAGTCATTATAAAGTTTTGATTTCTTTGTCCGCGCTGTAACTATTTACAAACGATCTTTCCCTGTTAATGACCATTCTTCTTCCGCAAATAGATTAAACTTTAAACCAGATAATCACACACACACACTCACACACACACACACACACACACACACGCATACACACGCACGCACACACAGATGCGGGTGTGTGTGTGTGTATGCGTATATGTGTGTTAAATTGTAATTATTTTAGTGCCAAAATTTATGTTTGTTCAGTAGTTTCAGTCAGTCATTTCAGTGCCATACATGATACATGCCTAGGGCGATCATGTCTCAAAAGAGACATGACTGACTGGGCAGAAAATTATCCAGCAGTAGGTTGCCATTGCTTTCTGCGGTAGACTGGTTGCTAGCCAAGGCTATAGAACCCAATCTGTCCTGTTATTTAACCCATAACTGGAGGGAAGAGACGGATTATTACCTTTCCCAAGAGTATTTGCGCGTAAGTGAATGCAAGGCATTCAACTGGAATTCAAACTCAGTTCAGTAGTTTACTTGTAGAAAATGTTTTTAAGTAAACAGTTATTTTATTATAAAGTTGTGAATTTCAAAGCAGAGATGGAACGTGAACAGAAAACAATTCAAAACAGAAAAAAATCTCTGAAGAGTGAAGATATTACAATAATGTCTTTACGAAACTTCGAAGTTGATATGACTAAAATAACACTGGAATAACACCTAAGTCACCGACCTCTCCACATTTTAGGTACCTGCACTCAGTTTCGATACCTAAGTTTTAAATTGAATTCTTAAAAATAAAAACGTTTTCTTGAAACTTTAATTTGAATTTAATTGAAAGCTAAATGATTAAAGTTACTAGTTTTAGTAAGCAAAATACTCGCGTGTATTTCAAACAGAAATATTATTCACTGGAATCTAAATGTTGAGGCTTTAAAAAAAAATCATCATTTTTTCGGCCATCTTTTGAGTTAAGTCAATTCTCGGATTTAAAAATCTTGCAAAACTAAAATATACTTTTCTCATACGTTACTTTTAGAAAATTAGTAAATTTAAAGTTAAATTAATCTGACTTGAAACAAATATTACTTGTTTATGGCATGAAATTTAGGATAAAAGTATTTCTTAATCAGAAAGATCTGACTCGTTGACCTTTCAAGTAGGCGATGATAAACCGCTGTCATAAAATCAGTTCACAAATCTGGAAATATGGTGACCGAAAATCGACATAACCCAATTTAACATTTCTTAAGGATAACAACCTTTGAAACATGACTTTTAATGATATGTCTCTTATAAGGCAGGCAGGCAGGCAGGACTTGCCGGGGCCTGGTAAGAAGGAGAGGACTGGAACCACACGACGACCACTACCACTAACTAGGAGGCGCCACGCCCAACACCAAGATCGCTGTGCGCTGCTGTTTGCTCGTGAAGCGAGACTTACGGATCCGGCGCCTTTCGGGAAGACTTTCGCCCGCATCGTAGGACCGACTGACCCGTGTTCAACCGCCGTTGGCACAGAACCAGGATTTTCTAAAAACATAATTGGAGAAATAATTTCATTCATTTTTTAATAAGTCCTGAAAGTTTCATTAAATTCAAACGATTTTAACAAATTCTTGCAAACGATTTTTGAAAGAATTTTTAAATTAATGTCTTTCAACGAAAAAAAAAAAAGGAAACGGCTTTTTATTACGTTTTCCAAAGTAGCAATATTACGTAAACCTCGTGTGAATCGCTGATGAAAAAAAAAATTAACTGAAATTTTGAGCGCATTAGAAAGGATTAGAAAAGGGAGCTATATCCTTAAATTTGCTAAATGTTTTTAAATATTTTTTTCGGATTTCCTAACAGTGTAAAGTGATTTTATATCCAGACTAGCAATGAGTTTATCGGTCGTATTTGTTTCCCTGAGTTTTTCAACTAGGTTGTCGGAATTTTTATATGTGAGATGGACTGATTTTTTCCAAGGAGAGAGGTTAAAATTTTTATAATATTAGCCAGTCAGGTTGGGGGAATCACTGCATATTTCTGAAATAATGTGCCGAATTGGGATGCTTATAATCGCATCAATTTAAATTAACCTAGACAGATAAATCCTACGGGACAAAACGCGTTACACGAAAGCTTTTCTTTCCGTGACATACATCTTCCCTCTAAAACTGCACTTGCATATAAAATAGGTTGCCATTCTCTCTGTTATATATATATATATATATATATATATATATATATATATATATATACATACATATATATAAGAATGAATGGCGACCATCTAATTAATATAAATTATAAATTAGATAGAAATAGAGAGCTCAATGGATATTATCCAGAGCAAAAATATTGAGAAGAAAAAACCGTTTATGTATTGAGTGTTCTTCTCTCTCTCTCTCTCTCTCTCTATATATATATATATATATATATATATATATAGATGTGTATGTGTGTGTGCATGCATTCCTATTATCTAATAAATTTTATTTGAGTCAAGTAATTGTTTTAGATTGGCTGCCCGTGATTGATGATCAATATATGCAATTTATTAAGTTTTCACTTGTGACAAGGCAACCACCAAGAAAGTGGGTGCATTTGTGGAGAAAGTAAGAATACAATCTATCTATCTATCTATCTATCTATCTATCTATCTATCTATCTATGTACATGTCTCAGTCTCTTCATATTAGGTTAGGTATTTAAATAAGATAACACCTACATACATACATACATATATATATATATATATATATATATATATATATATATATATATATATAAGAAAATAGTGATAGAAGTTGTGAACGTTGTGTTTAAAGTAAATTTATAGTTGTTATTATTATTAATATTACTTGCTTTTTGTATGATATATTAAGTGTCCATGATGGTATTTGTGTCGCTACATGTGTTTCCATTCTAAAGTTGACTCTTTTTTGGCGATATATATATATATATATATATATATATATATATATATATATATATATATATTCAAGTCTGATAAGCGTTTATGTATCTGTATATCTGTCTATATCTAGTTACCTATTTCTTTCTGTTAACAACTATCTATCTATCTATCTATCTATCTATCTATCTATCTATCTATCTATCTCTATACATATTCAGTAAATATATACTGACAAATGCCTTCAAGAATTATTATGTACGTATCAAGTAATCAAAGTTCAACGATGTTAAAACTAATAACAAGAGAGACTAAAAGGTAATAAAAATATCATTGGAATGACAAATATGCTCTTCCTTTGAACTTACATCAAACATTGTGAAAACACTCGATACATGGACATCTAGATGTTAACTAAGTGAATTACCTAACTAGATATGAATTGATTGAGACATACACGAAGATAGATAGATAGATAGATAGATAGATAGATAGATAGATAGATAGATAGATAGATATGTTAGCTGATTAAAATAACTGGCAATACACTGAGGCATATATTTAGACTGATAGATAAATAGCTAGATAGATATGAATAGATTGAGATAGATAGATAGATAGATAGATAGATAGTAATCAGATTTGAATCAATAGAACGAAAGATAGATAATATGATAGATATACAGAAAGAAATATATATATCACAGTTAATCTAGCCACACTGGAGAGCTGTGATACAGCAAAACAAGCCTATCTGCGGTTGGTTTATATATATATATATATATATATATATATATATATATACTAGCAGTATAGCCCGACGTTGCTCGGGTGTAATGAAAGCTTTAAAACTCTTGGACCTTGTACAGGATGAATGTCATTGTCACTGGAGAGAATGTTTCTGAATTCAAATTGAATCTATATTTAATATATTTCTCTATCGCGACTTGTGTACAATTTGATGTTTTCCACTCTTCTCCCAAACACAGCCACCGAATATATTTTATAAGGTTATTGAATATTTTATTCTCTTATTGGTTACCTCCCTTTTGGAAATTTTAACTACATCATAAAGGTAGTTCATAATTCATTAATAAAGACGTAACTTTTCTCTGTCTTTTCTAAAAATATATCTATGGCAACTGTTTTTCTGGTGCCCAGACTGCATGAATTTAAGCCTGGTACTAGAATCAGCTTTCTCGCATGACTGGAATTACCTGTGAAGTCTGCTAGATCCTAGTTCTGAAAGTTTTCTGACTAAATACATTCCTTAGTCTCTGACCTTTACAACTGGGATTCGCAGCCACGTACGCAAGTGTGAATAATACTCATTCACTTCGGATTTCTATAGTAAGAAATAAGTTCTATTTGGACAGCTTCTTCCCAAGAACTGCTGTATTGTGGGAAGGACTCCTAGCAGGATATTTTTCCAATCGCTACAATCTTGACCTTTTCAAATCTATGGTCAACCATAATCTTTTCCATTCGTATTCTTATAGAAAGAAGTACGTTCCATTTGTACAATTTTTCTCCCCCAAACTGCCGATTTAGGGCATAGACTCCTGGAAGGATGTTTTCCCAATCACTACAAAAAATCTCTTCAAGACTCGGTTTAACCATTTACCTTTCTAGCTTAATACAATGAACTTTTCTTCTTGCCTTTTCTTACTGTAATACAACACTAAATAGGAACCGTCGACATTGAGTGGCTCTTGGGTCTTGTATGGGGTGGTTAACAACATCTTTTTTTTTGGGGTCACATTTTCGGAAAAAAATTTCCTCGCGACTCACCAAACTTTATGTTATAAAAAAAAACAACAAAAAACAAAAACAAAAAAAAGTGGGAGGCTTACAGAGAAAGAGCCATGGATTTGAAATCAGAACATTAACATTGATAACTCACTCCTCCAAATTGCAGACCCTAGCTACTATACTCTTAATACTTGATATAATGCAAAAATATCACAGTGTTAAAATCGGTCAATAATTATTTATAACTATTTACTACTTGGACTCATGCATGCAATTATAGGTAATCTATAATGATATTTTAAATTTTGTAATCACAATTATTTTTGGCATAAGAATTTTTTTGAAACTGTTTCTAAATCTTTGGTTGTCTTTCAATCATTCCGCCTCATCTGCTATCCGCCAAACCAATGAGGCGCACCGCACTATTTTCAAACCACTTATTTATTTGCTAAGTTATTCCTTCGTTCTTTATCTTAAAATTGATATATCTTTAGGTGAGTGATACTGAAAAATTCTCAGCCTGACCATAACGGATTTAAAGAAATCTATTTTCTACTTCTTCAGTCAGATTTTAGGAAGTAGGCTATACCAAGAATTTGCTCATGCCTCACCAAAGTAAAATCCCAGTGAAAAGACGGAACGGTCCTAAGACAAAAAAGGTCAAGAGAGAATAAACGTGGATTCAAATTCAGAAGATTATCATTGATAACTCTCTCCTTCAATTTGCGGGCCCTAGTTATTATATTCTTAATACTTGATATAATGCAAAAACATCACAATAATAAAATCAGTCAATAATTAGAAATTTATACTGGAACTTATCTATGCAGTTACAAGTAATCCATAATAATATTTTAAATTTTGAAATCTTATTTATTTTTGGCTTATGAATTTTTGAAAGTGCTTCTAAATTTTTAATTGTCTTTCAGTTATTCTGTCACACCTGCTGTTATCTTACGCCTCACCTGCTATCTTCTTTTTCTACACTTATGGAAAGCGCAGCACTATTTGAGAATCACCGGTCTAAACAAATATTAGGTTTTCAATTTATGAACATTTCTTTTGTTCACTCTTTTGAAAAATATTTTAAGAATAGTATGGAAAATCTAATTATATCTGAAATCTACGAAAGAAATACTTATACACTTTTAACGCACTTTCTTCAAACATTGTTAACAAAAATTAATTTAAAAAATATCTAAAGAAGATGTTTAAGTATTTTGATTTTTTGTTTTCATTAACGAAAAAAATAATTTTTATATAAAAATTTTATTTTGCTTGATGCGTTTCGTCAAAAACAAAAGAACGAAATATTCCTCGAAACTCCAAATTACCGAAAAAAATGGTGAAGCGAAGCAAACGAATTGAACTACTTTAAATAAACGTCTCAGTTCTTGGCAAACATAGCAGAATCTTTTAGAAAACAACAGCAAATCAAAATCAAAATTGATGGTAAAATCTGCCATTCAACGCCACTTGTTTCTCTTCGAGTTGAAATCCAACACTTTCTGAATTATTTCAAAATGATAAATAACATGTCGACAATTTGATATACGACACTTACAAAATACTCCACCGACGTTCCACAAGTCAATTGTTTTTTGTTTGTTTTTCAGGGAAAATACAATTGCAAGCACACCTCGGCGTGTGTCTGGATGTCGATTACCAGATCGGTGCCCCAAATGTGTCACTGTAACGAAGAAAATGACGGCTTACCTCGTCAAATCCCACGACATCGTGTCGCGTGTATCCTCCGTTGGAAGAAAAAGAAAGAAAAAGCGCACGTAACCTTACGTTATTATAAGAGAACGTCATGCAAATTTCTGGTCTCATATATATATATATATATATAGGTGCCGCGGACATCTTGACGTGGTGTAATGGTTAGCATGCTTGTCTCACCATAATCATTGCAACTGAGTAGTAAGTTCGATCCTCACTGGGTGCTTCATACTTCCGGCCTTGTGCCACATCTAAGCTATGCTTATAAGATCATTTTTTTTAAAAATTCGGCCAGAGACACCATAGCCTTTCACCTTTCGGCTAAACGCAAACCTCAAGCCATGATAATTGCGTCCAAGCATAAAAAAGACTGTCACCGCTGGGTGTTTAACGTCAATGTCCACTTTTATACGATTTACAATATTCGGACTATTGGCTTCAGTTTTGTTACCATGTGTACGTTGTCCACTTTTATATTTGCAGACGCTCTATACCTGATATTGAGCACTTTAACCCATAAATATAGCATAACGTACAATTATATTTTATCATATATATATATATATATATATATATATATATATCAGTAATAACAAACTTTTCAAATAGAGCACACCAAACATCCGCCTCTCAAAGATTATTTTTGGTCCAACTACAACACATAAAACTAAGATTAGTCAACAATATTTTTCAAAACTACATCATTAATAAACAAATAAAATTACTCTTACAGAAAATATATAACAGTATTAAAAATAGCTCACACAAATCATCTACATATTTTACTGCAACCAGAGACGCAATAATTATAAGCCGGACAAAGTCGCTATACGAAAAATTATGAAACACCATATTTCTACCGTAACTCCTCAAAAACTTCTAAAATTTATAATATATTCAAGAAAATGGAAGACCACAAACACTGTTGTTTATAATTAAAATAATCCATAAAATCTAAACAAGCGATGGCTAAAATAGTATATAAATTTCAATGCCCTGTACAAGACTGCATTTCTTGTTACAAATCACTTGTCTATACTGGACACACTGCTACTTAGAGTAGACGTCTTACATGTCACTTATCAAAACATTTACTAGTCGAAAACTTTTCAAGAAACCTCAAGGAAAATTCTGGTCGAAAATACAAGAATACTATTTAAACTACAATATCAAAAGCATCCCGATATTAGGGAAGCACTATCTATCAAACAGTTCTCTCTTATCATCATCTTTGCATTATTATATAGTAGAGTATTAAAAGTTTTTTTAAATAGAAAATTACTCACGTGATTTCTAGTCATGCGTGGCACGTAAAAGCTTTGAGAGAAACCCTCCTTTTAAAAAACAACAGAAAATGAATTTTGTTACAATTAAACGATGAGGAAAATTAACAATACTGGCAACATAATAGCCTTAAGGCATCACGGTCCCACTTTTTTAATGTTGAAATAATTTAATGTAACCGTCTCTTCTACTCTAACAGCTTCTTCACTTCCTATTCTATTTTTGTGGAACTCCTTGCAATTTGCTTGCTTCCTTGATAGCTACAATCTCTAAAAGTTTAAATTTAACATTAATTGCCATCTTTTATCTACTTGATTCCCATCCATCTTTTATCCTTCGACATCCCCTCTACATTGTTTTATTCTCTTACCGTAACCCCCTGCGTACCAGTGTCATTCCTACCTTGCTTCGGGTGAAACGATTATAAAAAAAAATTCACTTGCTTATTTAATTTATGTACATATACCTGTATTTATTCGTTTGGGCATATGAATACTCGCACATTTTATGCATGTATGTGCAAATATTTATACATATAAACGCGTGTACAAATGCATATGTTCACTTATGTGTGTGTTTTGTTATTAATAAACTAGTAGTAAAATAGTGAAGACATTTTTTCAATTTTCAGGGTCTATAGAATGTTTTCTTTGTTATTTATAAATGTGCTTTGCATTGTGGTCCAGTGGAAATCGGCTCGGAACGAGAAATCGGAGAGCCGAGTTCAAATTCCAGTTAAATTCGTTGCATTCATTTACGTGCAAATACTCGTGGGAATGGTGTTAATCCGTTTCTTATTCCACCAGTTATGAGTTAAATAGCAGGACAGATTGGGTTCTATAGCCTTGGTTGCAGTCCACCGCAGAAAGTAATGGCAACCTACTGCGGAAAAATATTCTGCCCAGTCAGTTATGTTTCTTTCGAGACATGATCGCCCAAGCGTGTATCACGTATGACTGATATATTGTATATACTTCTGCATACTTACGCACGTACCCGTATGTATGCACACACACACACACACACACACACCCACACACATAATTGTTAAATAGTCTATATGTAATAAATTAAATATTTGCTTATTTGATATGTCATCATTTACCTGATGTTTCATTATTATTTAATGATATCATATATTGAGATATTAATTATGACGACTTAGGTTTATTAGTTTGTAGCTGTTGTGTATGCGTGTGTGTGTGTGTGTGTGTGTGTGTGTGTGTGTTTGTTTATATGTAAATGCACTCAAAAGCGTATTGGTGATAATATTAAATATTTGTTCGTTTATTTATTTAAAGTTTATACTTATTTTGTTTGTTTATTTTTAATTAGTGCAAAATGAGTATTTATTTTTATGCTTACATTTACCATTACTGCAGTTTTCTTGCTTAATACATTATTGTGTCTTTTAAAACTAATTATTGATAATTTCTCCTCTAAGCATAGTTTTACTATTAATACTGTGTGCTGATGATCTTTTTGCAATTTCCTATTTGATTTTGGTGGGGATATTGTTTTCTTTTTGGCCCTAAATGTATTTTGATAGGGTAGTATGGTTTGTTTATCTTTTTATTTTGAAAAACATTTTGTTTTTATAATATTTTTCATTTAATTTTTTTCTATGGCGCCTATATAATTCTTTCGTCTGTGTTAATGTTATTAGTTACTATAGGTTTGTATACTATGTTATTGCTTAAACATTTATTATTCAGGGGAAAGTTATTTGTTTTTGTTTCTGCAGTTAACATTTGATGTTGTTATTTTGATGGATGCTCTATCTATTGTTGTTAATTTTCTTGAGTAATTTTTTCTTGTGCTTAGTTATTATTTTCTCGGTGGAGTTGTAACTAATTTTGACTGTATTTTTCTTGATAATTGTTGTTAATTTTCTGTCTTTAGGGAAGTGTTTTTCAATTATTTTAAAGAATATTCTCCTTATTTTTGTTTTTATTGTATGGTTGTAGGGGAACCAAATTAGGCTTCTTTTTCTTGCTTAAATTAAATATACGCTGTTACTTATCGCTGATTCATATGTTGTTTCTTTTTTGTTTGCATTGAATTTTTTAGACTATTAGAATTTGTTGAAATTGCTTTTTTGTACATATGGGTATTTGCTTGAATACGCTAGTGAATGGTCAGAAATGATCTTGACGTATATCGGGCTTTTTTTTGGTTTACTCTAAAGCTTGTATGTTCAGTTGTATAGTTTGAATATTATATCTAATAAACCTTTTGGTTAGATTTTATATCTATTGTAAATCCCACAGTTCTGAAGGTTTTTATTATTTTTTACTTATTTAATTTTTTTGTAGTTTTGCTGTTACAATTTTTTAGAATAATAAGACCATCGTCCTTCTATAGACCTATACTTTTGTTAATAGTATTTGTTTATTAACTGATTATTCACATGGCTATCAATTCACATATAACTGCACTATCATACCTACCAATTGTTACATCAAAGTTGTTATTATTATCATTGTCCATTGTGTCCATGTTTTTATATGTTGTATAATATTGATTTTCGGCAGTGTTTATTTATATTTATGTCATAAGTGGAGATATTTATGCAGTGCATCTTCATTCAAACATGTTTTATTGAATAAAATAGACACATTATGTCTATTTTTTGGAATTATCCTTTCCAATTCTCGAAGCAGTTTTTTCATGTTAAGAGAAATTCATCAAAACTTGATTAACTGTTACACCTTCCTAGACTTCAGCAAACAAAAAAGAAATACGTGCGTATATTTGAATGTATAATTAAATAATAAATCGTTAGTACTTTTTCCATTGTTCTAAATTTCTTGTGATGAACGATAAAAATGAAAATGAAAAACTTTTAAAAAAGCCATTCATATTTATTTTGTATATTTTCTTTAAATGTTTGTTTCATGTCGAAATTTATTTATATATCCTCCCATCTTTTCTGTATTGAATTTAAGGAAAATCTTATTATTTTTAGAATGGCTCAAAAATAAAAGATTTATATAGACTTTTCTAAAATGAATTTAAAGCAAATCCTTATCGAATTTTTCAGAATAGGTTCAAAGTCATAGATTTTATTTTTTAGGTTTTTACTTATATATATATATATATATATGCATTTCAGTATACGTGTATTTAAGCACTGTTGTTAATCAAACAAGGCGGCATATGAAAAAGAAGAGATTACTCATAGGCGAAGGAAAAGAATAAAGTGAGAACGCAGTAAAAATGAAAGCTAAGAAGAAGAAAATAGTTAGCAGAAGTAGAAAACTAAGAAAAGGTAGAAGATGAAAACGAAGAAGATGATGAAGAAAAAGAAAACGAAGAAGAAGAAGAACAAACCGAAGAAAAAGAAGAAGAACACGAAGAAGAAAACGAGGAAGAATAAAACGAAGAAGAAAAAAAAGAAAGAAGAAAACGAATAAGACGAAAACGAAGAAGAATGGTAATAAAAAGAAAACGAAGAAGAGGATGAAAACGAAGAAAAAGAAGAAGAAGAAGAAGAAGAAGAAGAAGAAAACGAAGGAGAAGAAGAAGTGGTTACTTATAAGTAAATAAAAAGAAACTAAGGTGAGAATGAGATAAAATGATTGAACAGAAGAAGAAGAAATAGAAGAAAAATATTTTTGGCAGGTGAAAAAATGGGATAAAGCAGTAAATAAAATAACAAAGAAAAATAAGGATTAATCTGAAAGAAAGATGAAGCTGAAGTAGCAGAAAAAAAGAAAAATAACAGGTTTCTTATGTGAAGGAAAAACAAAGGAAGGAGGGAACACAGTATATAGAAAAATGATGAAAAAAAAAAGAAAGAACGCAGGAAACGCTGTACATAAAGGAGAAGAGTAAGATGAAGAAGAAATTACCTATAGGTGAAGGAAAAAATGAGAGAAAGTAGTAAATATGAGAACAAAGAAGAAGAAAAATTATTAAACAGAAGGAAAAGAAGAAGAGATTACTTACAGGTGAAGGAAAATTCTGAAAGGATAAAACGCAATAAATATAAAAACAAAGAACAAAAAAAGATTACCAGAAGAAGAAGAAAACGAAGATCAGAAAAAGTAAATGTTACTTCTAAGTGAAGAAAAAAAGAAAGGAGAGAACACAGTAAATATGAGAACAAATAAGAAAATATGAATCTGAGAAATTTTGAAAGAATACGAAGAGGAAGAAATTAGTGGAAGGCGTTGAAGGATAAAACAAAATTATAAGCCAAAAAAAAAAAAAATGAAAAAAAAAAGAGAGAATAAAACTAGAGTCTGGAACTTCGCCCTGGTCTTCATCAACAGATATTAAAAAACAGTATTATTAAGGCTGGGTAATATTTGAGAAAAGCACATAAGAAATCAACTGACACCAAAGATGGAAGACGAATTGAGAATTTTAAAAGCTACATAATGATACGAATTTTCCGTTTCACACCTTATTTCTCTTTTGCATCTTCAAGTGTCTTGCACCTCCTCAGCCGTTGTACAACCTAAGAACAGGTGTGGTAAAGATGATAGAGGCGGTATGTGTGCCATGTCTGTGATAAAAGTGATCAGGAAGCTCTGGGAATGAATACCACAGCGGTTAACATCATTTTCTTCCTTTTTCTTTTTTTAATTATTTTTGTTTTTATTTTGTTGATATGCACGATGTACCTAACTGGCTTCATTTTCCCGAGTGTAACGTGTAGATTAAAATTGAACTTCGGAATTGTTATTCAACTCCGAACAATTGACGATCGACGTTGACTTATTGGTAAAATGTGGAGGCGGAACAAAAAGAATGATTCAGGATAGAAGAAAAAAAAAAACGCAAAATCCATCCGAAAAATAAAAAATGTAAAAAGATACGGAAAAGAAAAGTGGAAGAATGATATACGGATTTGAAAGAAGAAAAGAAACAAAATAAAGACAGGAACGTGCAAATGCAATACTGACCTTAAAAGACTAATACTCAATTCGAAACAGTTTGGTCGGCCCGAAGTTCCCTCTGTACACAATTAGAGACGTGCCTAATTTGAAGGTATAAAAGACCCCATGGGGTTATATTAAAGCCACACTCATTTCAGCAAGGCATATTCATGAAAAGGAAGTGCGTTGTGGTGCAGTGAATATCGGCTCGGAACGAGAAATCAGAGAGCCGTGTTCAAATTTCTGTCGAATTCGTTGCATTTGCTTACGAGCAAATGCCCTTGAAAAATGTATTATTCCCTCCAGCTATGAATTAAATAGCAGGACAAATTGGGTTCTATAGCCTTGGTTGGCAACCAGTCTGATGAAAAGATGTCTAGTGCATTTAACTATGTAATTCTTAAAGTATTTATCAGTAAATGACAAAACGTTACAACATACTTTATCTGCAGAAAAAATAATTCTTCTTCTTCTTCTTCCACTTCTATGTGTCATACCACTTCAGGCAGTTGGCTATCCTTCCTCTCCACAATTACCTGTCCATTGCCAATCATACTAAATTTCGTCCTTTTGATAACTATCTTAAAACTGTTCTGTTATTCATTTATGCAAAGGCAGGCTATGCAATGTTTTCGTCTGTCCTTCTTGCCTTCAAAATAACCTATGGTTATCATATTTCTATGCCTTCTTTCCTCGTTATGTGGCCTAAAAATTTCTTGTGTTAAGTAAAAGTTTCCTTTTGGATCTATTTTTTTTATAAAAGTTTCGTCCTTGCGCACATGTATGATTCATAGTATTCTCAGCATCCTTCTGTAGAGCCTCATTACCATCACCTCAAATTTCTTCTATATCTGTGTGATGTCGGTCTAGCATTCCCTTAGGAGGACTGATATTACATAACAATTCAGCACTGTCTATACAGAGACACTTTAAATCACTTTCCTTTCACACTACAAATCATAATAATAATAATAAAAATAAAATAATTTTGCTTAATAATAAGAATAACTTAATCAAACTGCTGACTACATAGTATCAGGGTTCGCTGTATTTCCTAAGAAAGAATACATTATTAGGTACAAAAGGCTAGGCCAATATATTCCTTGGCATGTCCGTTCGAATTATGGTATTGAAGTCCCGAATACACGGTACAAAAACACCCGAATGATGTCATAATCAGTGATAGAGTGACTATACTGTGGAATTTACCAATTCTCACGGACAGGCAAATTGATGCGAATAGGCCAAACCTAGTTGGAAAAGATTGCAAAACAGGAACCTGCCATCTAATTGATGTGACATGCCCATCAGATTTCAATGTTTCTTAAAAAGGAATTTCAAAACTGTCAAATTATATGGACCTGTAAATCAAACTAAGAAAAATGTGGGAACTTAAAACTACGATTTCCCTGTTGTGATAGGGACGTTGAGTATGATGAAGAAGGGTACCGAAAATCATGTGAGTACTATTCCTGCATCTCAGACTTTAACAAAAAAACCATATTAATTTTTGCAGAACTGCATATGTCATCCACAAAACAGCCTCTATCAAAACTACAATCCCCCCTTTAATCATAGCGCTCGGAGGGAAATTGATATTTAGGCATTTAATTTCACTCTCTGACAAGTTGATAACACAAATAATAAAAATAATATCCAAGAAAAACAACTCTTTGAAAGGCCTTGAGAAACCCAATAAATCCAAGTACTTCAATATAGAAATCAGTGGATTTTGGCATTTCCAAACAACCACATTCAGTTAGTCAGTTAAGTGCCATATGTGATACACGATCATGTCTTGAAAATGACATGACTGACTGGGCAGAATATTTTCTAGTAGTAGGCTGGCCTTGCTTTCTGCGGTAGACTGGTCGCCAATCAAGGCTATAGAACCCAATCTGTCCAGCTATTTAACCCATTACTGGAGGGAGAAGCGACGGATTAATATCTTTTTCAAGGGTATTTCAACTGGAATTCGAACTCGGCTCTCCGATTTCTTGTTCCAGCCGATATTCACTGCACCACCACACACATCCACATTACCTGTTGTTATTAGGCGATTTTGAAAATGATATCAAAAGGGACAGAAAATTATGGATAGAACAAATTCGTGATAACCCTTAAATATGTTAATTATTATTCACCCAATACAAGTCCCAAGAGACACTCATGGTAGAGGATTATCCTGTGCTGTTGTATATATATAAGAAAGGGCAAGAAGTAAATTTCTTTGGCCTATGCATGAAAGAAAACGATTAGCTAAAGTCTTCAGGAGGTCAGGATTTTTATGACAAAATATCCTGCCATTTTTTTAAATCACTTCCCCTAATCAATGAGATAATGCCACCGAGATGCAAAAAGCTACTGGGAGGGAAAGAGAATGAAAAGACTTTAGAAGAAATCATAAACCGTATCCAAAATAGGAAATAATGGATAAAACTCTACACCTGTTCAAAAGACCGGGGATGGATCTTAACCAGATAGTAGACGAATATTTCTACTTCTATTAAAGAAAAAAATATGCTCATTTTTACTATTTATACTTACGGTGGCATTCACCCTGAGTAGGTTGATCTGGCTTCTTCCCTAGGAGAAGTGTCTTGGGATATTTTGATTCCACAAGCCGTCCTTCAATCGGAAGTGGTGTGAATATTTTTCCGCAGTAGGTTGCGAATTCTTACTGCGGTACACTGTGTTGTCAACTGAGACTATACAACCCAGTTTGTCCTGATATTTACTCACAGCTTGTTGAATTGGGTGGGTGGCAAGAGATAGATTTATAACTTTCCCATGTGAATTTTCACATAACTGGATCCGGCAGCAAGGCCTCTGATTGGGAGGTTGTAAGGAGCATGGAACCACCTCTTAATTGCTGTTGTTCCCAGGTCCACTCTGACCCGGAGTGGTAACACCTGTTAGGGTCCCAGCTATGGGCAAATAGTTAATCCCCAAAATGGGGTCAAAACACTATGAAAGTATAAAAATACACTTTTATAGAAAAATATACATTTTTGAAGGAAAAATATTACCAACAATACATTTTTGAAGAAAAAATTGTTACCATAACACATTTTGAAGGAAAAAAAATTCTTAACAAAACATATTTGAATACAAAACTAGAAGACATTTTAAGTTTATTAAAATAAAAAAGAATTTCATTAAAATCTGACTAAATCAACCTTCTCACTATAACCGAACATTAAAAAATACCTTAAAACCTCACCTTTTTGGCATTAAATAACCCCCAGAGGTTGATATGCAGTTAAACAAAACTCAAACATAACTGGATGTCATGAAATCGGTTCTCCAATTCTGCAATCCGAGCATAGAGCCATTACTCCACCGTGCCTCAACAGAATGCAAATCCGGAATGTTGAAGGCTTTTTATTTTTACAATGATGTTCACCTTCTACAAGGCCCGAGTGCCAAATGTATATACATACTTGTGCTTGTGGCGGTATTCACTCTGAGTTGATTGAACCGGCTTTTTCCCTAGAAGCTTCATGATACTTTTAGAGTTGCACAAGCAATCCCCAACTGCACGTGATGTGAAGCTTTTCTCACAGTAGGTTGCTTATTCTTACTGCGGTAGACTTCAAAGCTATAAAGCCCAGTCTGTCCTAATATTTACCCATAACTGGGGGAAGAAGAAATTGATTCATAACTTTTTTAAGTGGAATGTAAGTCATTCGACTGGAATTCGAAATCAGCTCTACTGATTCCTCAATCCGAGGCCCTATCCATTACTCCACTAATGGGTACTTCTCACATCTTTTGTACATCTCTATCCAGATATCGGTCGTAATTCCAATTTTTCTCTGACTGCGAGAAAAGCCATCTGTTTGCTTCTAATGATACAAAACACTTGTTGACCAACAACGTTTCTTATTAAGATTTAGGGATCAACTCGTACTGTACAAAAATAAAGACAAAGCATAGTAGCACTAATAATAATAATAATAATAATAATAATAATTAGAAAGAGCAGGCAACAAATAAAAACCTCCGTCAACTTAATACCGACATCATCACAGCAATTAGCAAGAGATGATTATAAAATGAGAAAGAATAACTACAATGAACTTGACCGCTCTCAAGAGAGAAAATACAAAAAATGAACTGGATCACTAAAATTAAATGCACGCTTAAAATAAAACAAGGGAGATAATTCAGTATTCAAGATAAAAGTAAACATAAAAACGTAAATTTTGAGTGTAAAACCGGAAAAATAACCAAAAACCTTCATCCCGTATCGGATCGAATCCCAAATCTAATCAGCTCGGGCCAGTCATGAGACCAAGCATTCCTGCAAGTTTCATCTGAATCCATCCAGCAGGTCTTGAGATATCATTAATAAAAACAAACAAACGCAACCGAATACCCCTGCCATAAGGCGTAGGTAATAATACCAACCCTGAAAGCTAATTTTGTCCGGAAGAACATCTAGTACCAAAATATGGATATGGTTATGTGGCAAGTCGAAAGTTCCACCCACATAAATTATTTTTTGTGTGCAAAAAGAATACAAGCACATCCATGAAAAAGTGGAAACGTGTTTTTAGATTGTAAGAATTTTCCGGGGATTATAATGCTTTAATAATAAAAATGGAAAGTGGACATTAGGCAGCCCCTGCCCATATATGACAACATTCCTCTTTTCGGCTCTTATGAAGGGAGAGAATAGCATGAGGAGTCAGTTACTTATTGGAGTGGTACAGGCGGCCGAACATTTTACCTGCGATGAATCGTATACTCTTAAATGTACCATATTTACTGTACCGCTTCCATAACAGCAGTGGTGTGTCTAAGGCAAGGTAGCTTGTGCGTGCGTATATAAAGTTTATTTTTTATATACTGGTTGTCACCTCAAAGCAAAAGAACTCTATCTACCTTGGTATTTAACTCCTAGGTGAAGTGGGGAGAAAATTGGGTTCATACTTTTCCACAATGACATCTCCGGTTTCTCTTGATGACTTGCTAACCACACTTCAACTCATCCTGATTACGTTTGCAATAATTCTTTTAGTTTAATTTGTGTCTTTATTTCTTCGGTTACTTTACTTTTACACACCATTTTCTATTTCCTTTTCCTTCATCTTAAAAAAAAAGAAAAACCAACAACAACAAAAAAACCATCAATCCTGGCATTGTTTTCCTCCTTCTCTTCTCTTCACAGCATCGTTTTTGCTTTGAATACAAACCGACGTTTGAACATTGTCAATTTCGACAGACGACAATGAAATCGATAAGAGGCTCGATGCTTTCTAAAATATTCATCAATTCTGTTTGCGCCTATTCTTGTCCGTTCATCGATCCGAACGAATTGATAACGGGGAAAAAATATAGTTCAAACACAAACTATCAAATTGGTAAATAAAAGCTTTCCACATTCGGCATTTTAAAAAATCAGAGCAAATACGACGACTTTTGGTAGCATGACTTCTTTCCTAAACATCTCTAGCCACCGATTTCCATCAACTTCAAGCGTTTCACGACGTGGTGTCATGGTTAAAAGGCTTACCTCGAAGGATTCTTCTAGTGAATTCTATTCTCACCAGGTTTCAAACTGTAGTTTTTTTTTCAAAGTATATATCTTCTTGTAATCCGGTTCTCTCAAGTTTGTGAAGATGGTTCGACATTTTTCGTCTTATTCTTCTTCCATGTGCCGTGTCCATTTAAAACGTAGGTGATCATGGTTCTCCATAATTTCCAGTTCTTCGTAGATCTTAGTATTTTTTTAAAATTCTTATTAGTTTTCCTAAAACTTGCTCTGCAATCTATCTACTCAAGCTCACTGAGTAGGTTATACGTTATTTTTCACTGTCTTCCCTGTTTTCATTTTTAAAGTGATTTTCCAAACCCTCTTTCCTCTTTATGTGCCATAGAAATTTCAACCGTTTGTTCCTGTATACATTTCTTTTTTGTTTCCAGCTTCACTAAAACTTCGTCAGTGCTTACATGTTCGGTCCATGGTATCCTCAGCATTCTTCTGTAGAACTATATATTTCGACCACCTGTCCATAAAAGTTTATATATAGACATGGATTATGGCTTACATTGTTGAGGTGATAATGTTCGCGAGTTGGAGGAGTGAAGTTAAGAATTTCCTGCGAACGTCGATGTCTCTTTTCCCTTTCAGGTAAGGTGTTTATATGTCTTCCTTTCACCAGGTTCTCTCACCGATGCATGTCTTAATTGCGTATGATTCGACCACCTGCTCATAAAAGTTTTGTTGGAGATCTTTTTTTTTAAGATAATAATTTTTTAGTCATACAATTCTTACTGTTGAATACATTATTGAAGAAGAGGTGGATTCATGCCTTTCCTAAGTGTATTTGCGCATAAGTGAATATAACAGACTCAATGGGAATTGGAACTTGGTCATCCAATTAACAATTCTGAGACATTATCCACTACACAACTCGCACACCCATGCTTACAGCACTTAGGATTCCCAAGCCGTCACCCGTCGAGGTACTAACCAAACTCGACGTTGCTTAACTTAAATGAGATGTCGTCGTCAGATTATGACCTATTGATAGGGCGCGATGTACGGACATCCTAACTAATGACATAATTTCTAAGGTAGAATCTGCAGGGCTTGGAACTACACGGTTAAAGTGTCTCTGATTCACGACAGACATTATGATCTTTCTTTGTCGAGTGGAAAAAGAAAAGATATTGAAAGGAACAAAACGACTTAATCGACTTGTATTTGTAAAAAAAAAAAAAAAAGGGACAATTGTAACGATTCTGTCACACCATGGTTTGTTTATATATTTATTTATTTTAGTTTGTTTTACGCTTATCAATCTCAATAGGTTATTTAATGCCGGCAAGATTTTTGGGATAGGTTCGTTTGAATAGAATTCTTTTAAAAATCGTTTCAACTCAAGTAAGCGAGGACCGCCATTGATGCGTAGGAGGTTAAAGTGAGAGCAAAAACAATCAAGGTAAAGGGGATGTCGTAGAAAGGATAAGATATGGATGGGAATCAAGGAGATAAAAGATGGCAATTGATGTTGCATTTAAACTTTTGAAGATTGTAGCTATCAGGGAAGCAAATATACAGGAGGTTGTTCTACAGGCGGGAAGTGCTAGAAAAGAAGCCGCTAGAGTAGAAGTGGGGTTACATATATATTTTTAGTAAGAAATCAGTTTGTAGATCAGATTTCATTGACGTATTTTTGTAAAGAGTATTTTTGTCTAGTGTCAGTATTATGGCATTTTGTTATTAATTTAAAAAAAAAATGTATTGCTGGCATTTTTGCTATAAAGATCTATATTTTTATACTTTCTCATGATGTTTTGGTCCTAATTCCGGGGTTAACAATTTGTCCATTACTATCTAACAGTGTGAACCTCGGGACAACAACAATTAAGAGGTGATTCCTCAAAAACTTCCGATTAGAGGCCTTGCTACCAGATTTAGTTTATTGTCATACCCAGGGCGACCATGATTTGTTTAATAAAATATTAACAAACTTGACCGTTTTTGAGAAGATATACAAGAGAAAAATTGTTCAAACAATGAATGTCACCGGATCAAATATTAATATACTTGCTCTTTTTTACATAGATAGGCTTCGAGGTATAATAAAAAAAAATCTGTTTAAAATATTAATATTAAACATATTCGTAGCATACTATTCTAGTAGGAGCTATACCGTCAAGTAATGACCATAATATTGAATCAATATTGCAAAAATATTGAATATATATGAGTAATCTAGAGGTTTTATCTACATCCTTGTATAAATTAATTAAAACAACTGCTTTGATTTCCTTTCCTTCATAATATGATCAGTTTTAGACCCACTGGGATGACAGGATGTAATCGATTTCTATTTTTTTCTCAGATTAGGTCATTTGCAGTAGTGCGCATCAATGTGAATCTTTTTTCGGGATGTATTATGAAATTTGATTGGCATTGAAAATATTGCTTCATCCGTGATTGCATCAGATTTTTATCGCGCCCAGACTTCATTGTCTCGACTGTCGATTAGTTGACATATGGTCATTGTCTGCGATGGACATTACTTCAAGGAAGCGTAAGAAAATTGTAACGCTGCACGAACACAGTGGTAAGACTTACAGAGAGATTGCGGATATTGTTGGTGTCAACTTTTCAACTGTCAGTTGGGTCATCAAGGTGAAGTCCAAAACTTAAAGCAAAATGTGGACGGAAGAGAAAAACAACGCCAAAAGACGACGTATACGTGATCAGGTAAAGTGTGAAAGATCATAGAAAGACATTATTCGTAGTATACACCCTTGTGCAAATATATCAATTTGCACAAGGGTGTATGCTACGAATCCCCGTGAAAATTTCAAGTTATCGCTATTTTAATTCCCCGATTAATGAAGTTCTTTAATTGGAGTAGATAGATCTATCTATCGCCCGGTTCACACTCCATCAACGTCTATTAAACAGGTTAAGAGGCTCATCCCTTGTTCCCTATTTAGGATGTGGTTTCCGGCTTTATCTTTTCCAATCTTTTCACTATTACGTAGCCCCCTGCACATCAGTGGCGTTACCGCCTTGCTCGGGGTGATACGATTTAAAAAAAAGTTAATGATTAAACTAACTCTTTAATAGTTATATGATTAAATGATCAGCGAGAATATTACACTATCAAATCGTTAAATATTTGTCATTCATATTGCACACTTAATTTTTCATTACCATTGTAGCAGTAACCTACCACCTTGAGTAGCTCTCGAGCCAGGTATCGGGTGAAATTTAGAGTGCGCCTTATTTATATGATGCTGTGTTGCTTAATCTCTATTTACAAATTGGCAGTTCTGATTTAAATTGACCTGTCCTCGTAATCATCAGCCCCGGGGTTGACTTGAGGTTAAAAGAAAAAGACAACCTCTCCCAGTCTGTTCTTTTGGCGGTGGATTTGAGAAGTTCCGGCTTTGTCATCAGCGTCCACTCTCTATATCACCTAAAAAGTCCGGCGCGTGCAATAACCGAAACTTAGTGAATATGACAATGAAGGTGAGGACAATAGTCCGAATGATATAAATAGTGTAAATAGTTACAATATCTCATCTCAGAATTATAGACAGATTCTGAAGAATATTGAAGCATACAACGGCAGAAACATCGTGAATATGACAATAAAGATGGAGACAACAGTCATAACGATGTAAATCGAGTAAATCGTGACAATACCGCATCTTAGAAGTACAAACATGAAGAAAGTCGGAGCGTACAACGGCCGAAATGTCATGAATATGACAATAAAGATGAGGACAGCATTCCTAACAATGACAAAAGTTTAAGCAGAATAAAAACAGGCATGTTAAAGCTTAAAAGTTATCTGTTAGAAATTAGGCGTTGGAATTAAGAAACGCATCTCTTCTTAAAGCGAATGTGCTGTCTTTGTTTAATTTGCCGTATAAAATCAAAATTAAATTATAAGAAAGTAAATAAATAAGCTAGCTTTCACTTCCTTTAAATTTGAATCCAGCTTAGCTGATATAATGCATTTAAATGTTATAATAAAAATATGGCAATAATAATCGCTAATTCGAATGCAGGTCATTAAAAGAATTAAAAAGGGCAAAATTGAAAGATTTAAAATTGAAAAGGGTTTTCATTTCATTGAAGCAGGCGTTAAATACATTAGAATGTTATCGTCTTTTAACTCTCTCTCTCTCTCTCTTCCCTTTCTTTCTGAAAACATACAGTGTCTCTGTTATGTCTTTTCTGTATTTCCTCGCGATCAAAATAGAATAGTCCATTATCAACAACAAATAATGTACGAATTAACGAACTAACTAAAGGAACATGCGGAATTATCACATGATACTTAACACTAATGTAGCATGTCAAAAAGAATTTCGTATTTTTTTCAAGTCATGATAGCAGACACAGAAGAAGAAACTACAAAGTCTCCTGCAAAAAATACTAAAGGAAATTGAGAAGAAAGGACTACCCATAAACTGTAAGGAAGTAGAATGTATGGTTGTCAGCAAAAGAAGATCTCAATATGGAAATTACAAAAAGATATATATATATATATATATATATATATATATATATATATATATATTTTAATCATTTCACCCCGAGCAAGGCAGAAATGCCACTGATGAGCGGGGCGCTACATAACTGTAAAAAGATTAATTAGAAAAGAGTGAGGAGTACAAACTAGTTAGAAAGGAGCAATAGAAAGCTGAGAAAGCAGGTGCGATGACAGATACATAGGTGGAGAGAAAGGGAAGGATATGCGGGGGTGGGGAGAGAGCTAGAGTCCAGTGGTTAATAGATGAGTATTGACATTGCATTTAAATTTCTGGAGGTTGTAGCCGTCAGGAAAGCAAGAATATGGGAGCGAGTTCCACAGGCGGGAAGTGCGAGAGAAGAAGCTGCAGGAGTAGAATTGTCGTCTGCATTTGGCTAACCTGACTGTGAATGGGTGGGACCCAGTTGCCAGTCTGGTTGCACGAGTAAACACCTGTTGAGGAGGCATCAGTGACTTAAGTTCGACCGAGCAGAAGCCATGAAAGTATTTATAGAAGAGACAAAGGGAGGCCACATTTCGACGGTGGGGAAGTGGCTGCAGTTGAGCCGCCAGATCAGTACCTATCACATTACAGACTCTCCTTTGGAGCCTGTCGAGAACACTGAGGAGAGAAAGGAACATAATTAGGAAAAAGTTCTGGGGAATTTGTCACTCACTAGACATAAACAAGTGTATGACAAGGAGGTGTCATCTCACCGGACTTTTACAGTGAGGTGATTCTGAAATTACTGGTGCCCACAATCTTAACAACAAAAGATATACAGATGACGCAATGTTGATAGAAGAAACAGGAACAAAACTACAAAATCTCTTACAGAATCTAGTGAAGAAGAACGAGAGGAAAGGATTAAACATTAACTGAAAAAAAACAACGCCAAAAACAAACAAAACAAAACAGAATGTGTGGTCGTTAGCAAAAAGATGAGCCCTAAATTCAAGTTACAAATTGGCGATACCAAATTCAAAAAATTGCAACAATTTAAATATCTAGGAGGTGCCTAAATTGGGGACAGATAGTGTGACACTGAAATCCGAAGTATTAAGATTGTTATTGCCATATTTTGTTTAAAATATTTAAATACATTACACTAGCTGATTTTTAATATCACAGTAAGCGACAGATATTCCCGTATTAACCAATCGATAGACGCATGATGATGACCACAGTGAACGTAGTCGAAACGTTCTATATCGACAATTGCTTGACATAATACAAGAGTTTTATGTTAACAGTTTCTTCAGAGAGAAGAAACTGTTAACATAGAACTTACCGTTACATCTAGCCATTTCATGACACCTTGTCGTCAATTTAGTACTGCACGTAGATTCATAAAGTCTCGGTGCCAAAGAGAAAATACTCACCAGAACAGGTAATATGAAAATATTTATAGAACATGCGCAGGGGAATCTACGTTACGGCCGTGGAAAAGGGATTGAAGCCGAGTGAATTAACTGTTAGTATAGAACTTACGGTTTAATCTAGCAAATTTAGCAGTAAATTGATAACATCTTGCCGTTAATCTAGTATTGTGCTTAAAGTCGTAAGGTCTAGGCACCAAATAGAAAAACTTATTAAAACAATTACCGTCCAAATATTTATAGAAAATGCACATGGAAGATATGTTAGAGAAGTGAGAAAGGGGTCGAATCCGAGAGAAGGAATTGTTAGCATAGACTTTACTGTTATATATAGCCATTTCAACTGTAAATTGATGACACATTGCTGCCAATCTAGAACTGCGCTTAAACTGATAAAATCTTGGGACCAAAGATGAAAGCACATCAGAACAATTACCATGAAAATATTTATAGAAGGTCTACAAGGAATCTACGACATATCAGACTTAGAAATTGATTCAGTATAATCATTTCACTTCAGTTAATTGGAAAACGTGAAACAAAACAGTCGCAATAAATTTGATCTCCTGGAGGTTAGCATGAGCCACAATAACGGAAGAAAAAAATTCTCTGTGATGGCTTTTCGTTTTAGAGGTGTTAATATTGGCAAGCTATCTCTTACCCCAGTTAACAACTGGTTGGAGGTTATTTTCGATATCAGCTGCCAGTTTTAGTGTATCGGACATCTAGTTAAATAGCTGTATCACCCTCATAAATACCGAGTTGGGAACTGACTGCGTTGGGATGTTCATCGACAAAGGTAAGAATCATCATAAGATAGAATTTTGGGGTTAGACCTGCATTAATGTGAAAGAATCCGAGAAGAGTGGCCGTTCAAAACGTTTTCATTAGACAGTCTTTTAAGAAAAATTGAATCAGATCGAATGCTCGGCCAGAGACAACATATCCGTTTCCACTTTAGGAGCCTCGACGTGATGTTAGCAAGCCTTTCTCACTAAGTCAGTCACAACTGAACAGTGAGATCGATCCTCGCTGGGTGCTCCCTACCACATCAAAGCTACTCTTAGAAAATCACCATATCCATTCTACTTGTGAAGGACATGATTTCAAACTCTATGACAAATCTTAAAGATATCAAGACTAGACTTTCTTATGTGAAACTTGATTAACAAATTCAGTAATACGCTTTAGGTGTTGGGAAAATTCCATGACAGTAAATGTGGAACAAAATATATCGATAAATCCAAGAGAAATTCTTATCACCCTTACTCATTATATTTTAAAGACCTCAAAGTCGGAATCTGAAACATTGAATGCAAAAAAGCCTTAAATTTGACCCAGATAACCTCTGAAATTGTATACTTTAATTGTAACTTTGAAAAATAAATGGCGCTTTGAAAAGGTTCTCGGCTGTACTTTGAGTAAAATATGCGGAAACGTGGAAAACTTGAGAGATATGACGACAGACGAAAAGGAATGTCACGCGAAAACATTTTCGCGGTTTTGTTCTGCTAATTATCAACTACCAGAAGCTTTAAAAAATGTTAATATTTTTATCATAATTTAATCCTTAAAATGCTTACTTAAATTTAGAATTTAAAATTCGTAGTTTCTAACATTAATTCGTAAAAGATGTTTTTAAAATAAATATAATTTTTATTGTAAAGTGAAATTAATAATCAATTAGTAATATTGAGCTTTGTTTTAATCAAATATTAACATTAATGCACCAGTAAATAATTTTTAGGGCCTGTTGTTATTTTCTTCAACTTTCTTTACGATCTGTTGTTATTTTTTTAAATTACTTGTATTTTCATTGCTCATCATAGACTATGTATAGACTATATATATATATATAAAGTACATAATTATCAGTGAAAAGGGTTCGGACCGAGTCAGGACGAAGCCCAAAGAAAAATTCACGACACAAGTAATCAACTAACAAAAAGCGCTCAATACTTAGGTAGAGCGGAATAAGTAAAGAATAGCTAGTGAACCAGACAGACCTAACTAGGTTTCACCTAAACGGATCGTCAGGGAAAGCTGGCTAACAAGGAAAGAAACAAGCGACATATATAAAGGAAATTCAATCAACTCAAGTGACCAAGAAAGAAGACACCAAACACAAAACGGGAAGAACTTTATTATAGAAAAGAAATTTAATTTTTAATTTCATATATTTTAAAAATTTTAAAGATTAGTGAATACAAAGACTAAAACCAAAAATGAAAACCAAAAATTATAGAAACCCACCATAAGCAAACTTAATCCAAAAGCCAAGGCTATCTATGCCTACATTTATTTAATATTTCAGTTTTGGAATTCAATAAATTATTGGTTCGTTGATACGAAGCTAAAGCAAGTTTTTCCTCTACACACAACGTACAAAATTTCTGGCCGGCTTTATATTTAACACATCTCTTTAATACTTCCCATTTCAAAATAAAGTCTATACAAAGCTCTTGTTTAATGGACCACACATAAGTGGATAGGGTAGTGCTATGTTTATACTTTTCATTATTAAAGCTACTAGTATGATTGTAATATCTTTTTTTGAAAATATCTTGGGTAGCACCTAAGTATATTTTGGGTGCAGTCTCCTCAGCGTTTTTATTAATTTTAATGTCTTTCTGACATTTACCTTGCAAGGGACAATTTTTCTTACAATTACAACTACTTATGCCAGTACGCGTATCATCTCCAAGTTTTTTCATGTTTAATCCACTAATAATTTTCTCCAAACTGGGAATACAGCAATAACTAAGTTTTACGTTATTTTTGTTAAATATTTTATACAACTTATTATTTTCACCAAAATTTTGCTCTAACAAATTGAAAAAATATTTTACCAATTTTGGTTTTTACCGCTAAATTAAACGGGGGATTAAACCATAAAATATTCCTACCTCTATTCATTCTTTTGTTTCTCTTAGTGTCCGTATATACTAATTTATCTTTATGACCACTTTTAATAAGTGTATCTTGGTACACTTTTTATGATTATTGAAGATATATTTATTAGACGAATTGTTTGTACTTTTAGGAATACCCCGCATAATGTGTGCTGGGTGATTAGATTTACTGTTTACATATTGCAGATTTTTTTTGGTTCTTGTTTTTTTCGTGTTTAGGGATATGGATTCATTCAAAAGATTTAACGTGTTGTCTAAATAATTCACCACTTTTAAATTGATTTCAACATCCAAATCATAACTGTACTTTTTGAAAAACCAATAGAGTTTTTTGGTATATTGTCACATTCTTTTTTGGGGGGGGTACTTTTATCAACTATGATTAATCAATTATCACGGTATAACCCGTGGTTGTTAAAATCTATGTACTTATTAAGCTCATACAGCAATAAGCACCCTATTAATTCTACTACCTCGGCCCTATCATACGCTTCCATAGCATTGTCAAAGTTTTTTAAGTCATCCTTTTTATCCATAATATGTTGTTGTGGTATAATAACGTCTTTCGGCAATGCCCAATAACGTCTATTTCTTGATCAGAAATTTCGCTAAATTCCTTAGCAAAACTAATGGCCTCGTTGAAATATTTTCAGAAAAAGATGGGTAATAATTTTAATATTATATTTAATGAATCTGCAATGTTCATTTTTATCGTAATTTTTACACCATTTAATACAATCATTAGTGGATTGCCACTGGTTTATATTAGTAAACATTCTTAGTGACTTGCTTACCTTCTGCAAGATTACCTTACTTATTTTACCTAAATCTGTTTTAGTAGGGTTCAGTAATCTATATTCAGGATTATTTGGAAAATTACTCTTATGATGTTTTACTGTTATGAAACAAGGTTTCAAATTTAATTTCTCCATTCGATTGCATAACTGAATGTTGCCGACTAAAATACTAGCTTCTTGATTAATTTTAGTCTCTATATAAATAGGAGCTATTTATAGTGTTTAATAACTTCTTTGTGTAACGCTTTTTTATAATTGTTAGGGCTCATTTGATATAGGTATTTAAGATTTATATCAATTGACTTTTTTCTGACTTTGAGGTCTTTAAAATATAATTAGTAAGGTTGATAAAAATTTCTTTTGGATTTATCGATATATTTTGTTCTACATTTACTGTCATGGAATTTTCCCAACACCTAAACTCTATTGGTTTTTAAAAAGTATTGTTTTGATTTGGATGTTGAAATCAATTTAAAAGTGGTGAATTATTTAGACATCACGTTAAATCTTTTGAATGGATACATTTCCCTAAACACGAAAAAAACAAAAACAAAAAACAAAATCTGCAATATGTAAACAGTAAATCTAATCACCCAGCACACATTATGCGGGGAATTCCTAAAAGTACAAACAATTCGTCTAATAAATATATCTTCAATAATCATAAAAAGTGTACCAAGATACATTTATTAAAAGTGGTCATAAAGATAAATTAGTATATACGGACACTAAGAGAAACAAAAGAATGAATAGAGGTAGGAATATTTTATGGTTTAATCCCCCGTTTAATTTAGCGGTAAAAACCAAAATTGGTAAAATATTTTTTCAATTTGTTAGAGCAAAATTTTGGTAAAAATAATAAGTTGTATAAAATATTTAACAAAAATAACGTAAAACTTAGTTATTGCTGTATTCCCAGTTTGGAGAAAATTATTAGTGGATTAAACATGAAAAAAGTTAGAGATGATACGCGTACTGGCATAAGTAGTTGTAATTGTAAGAAAAATTGTCCCTTGCAAGGTAAATGTCAGAAAGATTGCGTCGTCTATCGTGTTAAAATTTATAAAAACGCTGAGGAGACTGCACCCAAAATATACTTAGGTGCTACCCAAGATATTTTCAAAAAAAGATATTACAATCATACTAGTAGCTTTAATAATGAAAAGTATAAACATAGCACTGCCCTATCCACTTATGTGTGGTCCATTAAACAAGAGCTTTGTATAGACTTTATTTTGAAATGGGAAGTATTAAAGAGATGTGTTAAATATAAAGCCGGCCAGAAATTTTGTACGTTGTGTGTAGAGGAAAAACTTGCTATAGTTTCGTATAAACGAACCAATAATTTATTGAATTCCAAAACTGAAATATTAAATAAATGTAGGCATAGAAAGCTTTGGCTTTTTGATTAAGTTTGCTTATGGTGGGTTTGTATAATTTTTGGTTTTCGTTTTATGTTTCGTCTTTGCATTCACTAATGTTTAACATTTTTAAAATATTAAATTTCTTTTCTATAATAAAGTTCTTCCCCGTTTTGTGTTTGGTGTCTTCTTTCTTGGTCATTTGGGTTGATTGAATTTCTTTTATATATGACGCTTGTTTCTTTCCTCGTTAGCCAGCTTTCCCTGACGATAGTTTAGGTGAAACCTAGTTAGGTCTGTCTGGTTCACTAGGTAATTTTTACTTTATCTATCTATCTATCTCTCTCTCTCTCTCTATATATATATATATGAAAATATGTTTAGTGGTCAGTCAGTCAGTTAAGGGCCATACGTGATACACACTTCGGCGATCATGTCTCTTTCGTGACATGATTGACTGGGCAAAAGATCATCCCGCTGTAGGTTGCCATTACTTTCTGTGGTAGACTGGTTGACAACCAAGGTTATAGAACCCAATCTGTCCTGTTATTTAACCTATAACTGGAGGGAAGAAACGGATTCATACCTTTCCCAAGGGTATTTGCGCGTAAGTGAATGCAGAGACACAAAACTTAATTACCGCTATTAACAGACAAAAATATTTTTGTTACCCCCATAATTATGGTATTATTTTTTTAAATGAAATAGCAAACCGATTTCGCATCTTGCTCAAAAGACCCAAATAGAGGTGAATAAAGAAATTAACGTTTTAAAAAATGAAGAAGATGTAGAGAAGAAAAAAGAAACTAGATGGGTATTGGAGGTCAAATATATGTTCTCTTTGTTTACACAGAGAGGGCTTTAAAGTTTGAATGTAAATGGCCTCCAACACATGGAGGTCGTAACCTGAGCGGGACAAACTTAAAATAGAAAATGTGTCCACAAGTATGAAGACTTTATGTATTGGTCAGCCTAATAGACGAGGAATAGTTCATATTCCGGATTTTTGTGGGGATGTGCTATTTAATTCTAGAATCTAGTCTTTGTGTAGTACTCCCGATGTAGCTCGATCTATAACTACATTTTAACATATAAATCAATGAGCTGTTATGTTTTAGTGGAGGAACATCCTTCCGTATAGAAGTAAAGACAGATGTAGAAGAAAAAAATCATACGCGTATTAGCAGCAAAGTAATATTTTCGAACTGCAACCGAAACCCACTTATAAAATCTATCACTAACTGAACCCAGCCAAGGAAGGCGCAGGTATACGGGACATCTTGACACTGTCGCTGGTTTAACCCTGTTGAATTCCAATAATTTATTCCTAATCACCGAATGGACAACATCCAATGTATAGGCATTATTACAGAGAGTGTTAGTAATAAACCTGAGTTCGTCATCCAACTTAGTTTTAGTGCAGATCATCAACGCCCTATGGCTAAGAGTCTTAATTAAATTAATTTTACGTTTTGGGGGAAAAAAAGAGTTCCACCTGGTATACAAGCCAGTAAATGTTGGTTTTCAGTAAACTGAAGTTAGAAAACCAGAGGAAGATCTGCTCACTAAACCATCAAGAAATGGAAGGGAAGAATTAATCTCCTTCTTTTGTGTAAATTTTGAAGTATATTATTAAGGGACAAAAGAAATTGGTTTGCTTCAATTTCATCGTTAAAGAGACAAAAGGTGACATCTACGTAACTAAAATAAACCTCAGGTTTATTAAATTCAGATTATACACTCCCCTAATGGAATCTACCAAAGATATTTACTAACATGGGTCCCAAAGGAGAACCTATTGAAACCCCATCAGTTGGCTATACAAGACGTCGTCGAAACTGAATTCAATAGACATCGTGGCAAATTGAATCAATTCGACAAATACTCCTCAAGAATAATGATAAGTGTCAGCTGACTATGATTTAAGGTATCAGCACATATATCAATGGTTTCAGCTAAAGGGACACAGGTAAAAATGCTAAAAATCTCATAAGATGAAAAATCTGTCGGTTGACGGATAACGCTGTATAAAATCAGAAAACTCAAACGAATCTTTAATACAGAATTTGTTATACGGTTTCAAAACATGCTGTAATATGGTCGTGGTCGTAAGCTTTTTAGCCACGCCAAGTGAGGAAGACTCTATCATAGATAAAATTGTTTTCAATGGGACACCATCGTAATTTGTCTAAGGCAAATCACAGAGATGAGGACAAATTGAACCTGTGGGAATAATTTCATTAGAAATTTCAGTGGGTAAAACTCCACTTTTAACCTATTTCAGTAGGCGTTTTTGCAATTTGGCCTCCATAGATATTGTAGAGTCATATTTGTCTGTTGGGCCTAATCGAACAAGTATCTTCAAGAATAGTCATCATCTTGTTAGTATAATCTTGATAATCAAGAATGACGACACCTGAGCCTTTATTTGGTTTCGTAATAACTAAAGACTTATTACGCCGAAGTGAATTAATAATTTTATATTGCTCTCTGTTCCATTTAGACTCATTAAATGAAATAAGAGTACCTGCGTAGGAAAGTGCGATATCATTAACTTTAGCGTTAAGATCGCTGACTTTGCTGACTGAATCAGGCCGAAGTCTGACCAACTGGGCAAACAGAATTTCAAACACTGAAAAAATTTCCTCTTGTTTAATATGCGAGAACAGATTACTCTGCAATGGACAACTGCAATGAGGTAAAATGATGGACGTTCTGACCAATATATATATATATATATTGTCATCCGCAGACAGATCTGTTTCGCCGTATCACAGCTCATCAGTACGGTTAGACTCCGATTGCTTTTTTACCCAGGATTGAAACCCGACCGAAATGGCGTCAATCGGCGACTCTACCCCTGGGCTATGGGCGTTCGGTGGAAGTAGAAAGTTTATCATCTGCTCTACCGTAATTAACTAGGAACGCGTTTGGTGGTCATTCAGCTGTCAATTAATCTAAAAAAACACGTAGTTAAGAAATGCGTGTATGCAACAATTGACGCTACACGTAAGTAATATTTATTTCAAATCAGATTAAGTTAATTGTGAATTTTCTAATTTTTGACAAAAGATATTTCAGAAATATATATATCATTTAAACAAAACTTTTAAAACCATAAATTAACTTTTGTTTACAAATGTTTCAAAAAGGTCGATTTGATCAATTTTATTGAAAAAAAGAAAAACAATGATTCCGATCAAAATATTTTCTGTTTGAAATACACCACAGAGTATTTTGCTAACTAGAAATAGTACATTTTAAAGCATTTTGTTTTCAGTTAAAGCTAAAACGAAAACTTTGAGAAAGCCTTTACCTTTTTAAAAATTAATTTTAGACCTCAAGTACACCGAATTATTGGGGGTACATACAAAAATATCATCTCTTTGAATAGTCGACCACGTAACTTGTGCATCGATACCCGATGCAGGTGATACAGATCTTATTGCATTAGCCGGGTAGAGTGAATTTAGATCGTACTGATTTTCAAGAAATGTGAACTCTTTCTAAAAATAAGCCAATAACTTTTTATTTGCCTCAGTTCATCTATCTATCTATCTATCTATCTATCTATCTATCTATCTATCTATCATGTCAGCCTGTTCTATCTATCTATCTATCTATCTATCTATCTATCTATCTATCTATCTATGTCAGCCTGTTCATTATCTATCTATCTATCTATCTATCTATCTATCTATCTATCTATCTATCTATCTATCTATGTCAGCCTGTTCTTATCTTATCTATCTATCTATCTATCTATCTATCTATCTATCTTTTCGCTTATATTAGTTATTTAGGATGATTTCACCAGATTTTCTTAACTTTGTGCTAACAGGATTATCGCTGAATATTTCAGTTGAACTTTATCATATCTATTTATAAATAACTATTTTTATCTGCAGATGTCGAACCTTTCTTCTTTCGGTTGGAAGTAGCAGTTGTGAGTTATTTTGATATTCATAGCATCCTTCAGTAGAACCACATTCCTTTTTCCAAAAATTTTGTCTTCATCTCTGAAGAAATTGTCCAGCATACTCTGCTATATATAAAAAAAATATGTTTAGATTTTTCTTTTTCTTAATACTTTGTTTAGCTTTTCGAAAGCAACTTTCGCGATTCCAATAATCGTTTGGATTTCGGTGTCACATATTTTGTCGTCTGTTAAAAGTCTCCGCAGTTAAATTTCTGTATTTAATTAACTACGGTCTCTCTAATTTGTAGCTCGCATCTTGTGCTGTCTCTTTACTGACAACCATCATTTCTGTCTTCTTAGATTTGATAGTTAGCCTTTCTTTCGTCTTTCTTGGTTAGGATTAGGTTTTCGGTTCCTTCTAAAGTCTATTTCAACTGTATCCCTCCAACGTTACCGCCTAAGCTCTGACATTTAACATTTATTTATATTTTCTCTTCAATAAGAGTAGATATTTTGTCTATCATCCGGTTCACACTCCTCCCTTGCTTCTTTGGACAAAAGTAGAAGTTCATCCTTTGTTTCTTCTTTAGGTTAGGGATTCCAGTTCCTTCTAAAGTCTACTTCAACGTCTGTAATCTGTCCGCCTAAAATGTGAAATTTTATTTGCTATTTATTTATGCGCGAGCCCATAAACCAAAGTGCTAGAATAATTCTTTGTGTCGATTCGAACACAGCTTTCGTGAATTTTAGTACAACATTGGCTTTAACACGGGAGCACAATCTTTGTGGCACAGTGGGATGAAAAAATTGATTATGTAAAAAGGCTTGTGTTACTGTAATGTTTTTTTTTAAATTAATCGACAAGATTTTTGCCAATCCTAAATACACTCAGTGCACTCTACTTGGAAAGTTTAGACTTCAGTGGAGAAGAAGATAATTTTACTAGAAATGATTTTTAACTAACATATGCCCTTAGAACATATTTCCTTAAAGACTGAATTTACGCAATTACGCAAGCAGAAAGTGCAAATAAAATCTGATGAGGGAAAAAATGTATTGCGAGAAAAACATGAATTAACAAACATTTTCGTTTTTTTTTAATGTGCTGCGTTCCTTCAGGACGTTTGCGATAATGGCTCTCCATAATTTCCTGTAATTTGTAGCTTTTAGAAAGGTTTTTCTTTTTACTATCTTTCCTAAACCCTGTCTGCTATTCATTCAATCTTGCTAAATAAGTTATCTGTTGTTTTCCTCTGTCCCTATTACCTACTATATGAGTATCAAATTTTCCAAGCCCACTTTCCTCATTTTCTAGTCCTAGAACTTTCAATTGCATCTTCTTATTTTTGTTGTCCTTGTGGTTGTTCTTTCTGTTGTTCCACTTGAGGACGTTGGTGATAATGGCTCTTCCCAATCCTGTAATTTATTATTCTTAATGTTTTTTCTTTTTGCTATCTCTCCTAATCCACGTTCTGCTGTGCATTTACTCAAGTCTGCTTGATAAGCTTTCCATAATTTTCATTGGTTCTTCTTGAATTCTTGCCTGTTTTGCGAACCCCTCTTTTCACATTATGTGCCATAAGAATTTCAACTGCATCTTCTTCGTTTTCTTCTTCTTCTTCTTCTTCTTCTTCTTCTTCTTTGCGTCGTATTTTTATTATATTCATTTACTCAAGATTGTTATGTGGTTTTCGCGTTGTTTTCCACTGTTATTCTTGCCTTCAATCTGCCCTGTGTGTATCAAATTGTCCAAGCCCTCTTTCTTCATAGAAATTTCAACCCTATAACGAATGACATGACTTACCTCGGAATTCGAAACGAGCGCGAACGTATCTTGCTGCAAGATAACAACAAAAAAGAAAGATGGCCGCTATTGAAGACACAATTTCTGCCTGACTATCTCGTCCAAAACGAGACGATATTTGCACACATGCAAATTTGAGCCGTCTTGGAATGGCATAAGATGCGGGTGCCAGCGCTGCTGTGTGACAGTCAGGTTTTGTTCGGCGGACTGTGTGTGTTAAAGTCGGACGTGCGGATTGACAGTAAGACTGACGAAGAGGAAGTAGGGGCGACTTTGTTGGTGTCTGTTTCAACTGCCCAGTGTAACGGCCGAGAAAGAGAGATTCGAAATCCTTTTCCTTGTTGGCATCGAAGAAGAAAGAAAAACAGCTGGCCTGCCGGCGAGAGTCGCACTGCACTTTTTGACCCCACCTCATTTTTTTTTTCAACATCGTCATGATCTTAAGTTATTTTTCTTCCAATTTTTTCTAAATCTTCGTCATTGCTCAAATGTTTTGTCCGTTGTATTATCAGCTTCTGTAGAAAATACAATTCTCAGCTACTGTAGAACGTTTTGTAGAATCCTATATGTTGATTGGAGTCTATTCTTTATTTGTAAGGAGATTGTCCAGCATTCACTACAATTTACAGAAACATAGCAAAGAAAACATAGAGTTTAAAAATTAATCAGTAATGGCGAGTGTGTAGCCACTAAACACATGTGGATATATATGTGCCTGATAAACAGCAAGAGACATTTAGGTAGCAAAATTCAAAACCATTGTAACATCGAGAGAAAAGAAGAATAAGAATACACCTTTTTAATTATGGCTATAAAGCCACTAAGATGCAATGGGTTAATGTATGTTAGAGAACATGACATAAACTATTATTAAGTAGAAAGGAAAATAAAATAACGATTATTTAGGAGACAAAAGATAACAATTGACATTGCATTTAGATTTTTTTAAGATCCCAGTTTACTGGAAAGCAAAAATCCGGAAGAGTGTTCCATAAGCAAGAAGTGCGAGAGAAAAAAAAAACTGTAAGCACAAAACTTCATCTAACCATTTCAGTGTTACAGGATGAGACCTTGCCATCAATTTAGTTATACGCAGTACTAGATTGGCGGTAAGGTCTCATAACGCCGCTTTATGGACATTTATAACTTGACCCATGAAAAAGAATTAATATGAAACATGAAACCAGCATAACCTATTCATTAGTCCCGTCTATTAACAAAGGAAGATGAAGAGAACTGAAAAAGATAAAGGAAGAGAAAAGCAAACGAAATAAATAAACATGGACATTTTCATCATAATGGGAAAAGTCCATTTAACTGGACGAAGCTACAGTTTGTGCTTATAAACATTAAAATCTCTCAATTTGTTCAAATAAAAAAAAAATAGTGATTTGCCTTAATATGGCGGTCTGCATTGTGACCGGGTCTGTTGATTTGTTAAAATTTGTCCTACTCACATTTCATATTTATTTCATTGACATTTTAGTCTTAGATCCAAAATGGCATCTTTCAGATTTACCTGTTTATTTGTGCAGTATGTTCACATGTCTTACAGGCTGTTGGTATCTATCGCAGTTCATTATCTTTCTATCTAACAATTTTTTATAACTGTCTACAAGTATACCTTATACCGTACACACACACACACACACACACACACACACACACACACACACACACACACACACACACACACACACATATATATTATAGTACTAATATACATACTTTTTCTTCACTTTTTGGCACGTAGCAATCGTCAGTCACACATGTGGCAGTTTTAGATGTTATTTTGAATCGAGTGCGTTGTGGTGCATTGGATATCGGCGCGGAACGAGAAATCGGGGAGCCGAGTTCGAATTCCAGCTGAATTTATTGCATTCACTTACGCGCAAATACCCTACGTCTATTCCTTCCAGAAAAGTATTAATCCGTCTATTTCTTCCAGTTATGGGTTAAATAGCAGGACAGATTGGGTTCTATAGCCTTGGTCGGCAACCAGTCTACCGCAGAAAGCAATAGCAACCTACTGCGGGATAATCTTCTGCCCAGTCAGTCATGTCTCTTTCGAGACATGATCGCCCAAGCGTGTATCACGTATGACACTTAACTGACTGAATGTTTTACCCCAACATTCACAGTATATATATAGTCATCCGAAGACAGATTCGCTGTATCACAGGTCATCAGTGCGGTTAGACATCCGATTGTTTCTAGCCAGGATTGAAAATCGACTGAATTGGCGTCAGTCGGCGATATGTTTGTGTGTGTGTGTGTGTGCGTGCGCGCATGTGTGTGTGTATGTGTGTGTCTGTGAATGAAATTTTTATTCGTTAATCCGACATTCTCTAATTTATTACTAATTTTTAAATGGATACTTATATTTAAATAGATGTTCTGTTTTTAGTCATTAAACAGTATATTTAGTTATTTCCTTCTACCGGTCTGAATATTCGAGGAACCATGATAAATGGCCGTAGATTAAAATAAATGTACTTATTAATAAGTAAAACAAAACGTTTTCTCAAGTATGGGCATCTATTAAAAATTACCTTTAGACAATGAATTAATATATATATATATATATATATATATATATATATATATATATATATAGGTATATCAAATCAATAGATATACATATGGATATAGACGTAAGTACATGCACATATAAAAACAAATCGATGGTGTTAATAAAACAGTGCTCGATGTAATATAACAGGTTTATAAAATATATATAAACACCTGATTGCATAGTCCATGAAACACATTGTCGTGCTATAGACGTACGATAGTATATATATATATATATATATATATATATATACGGGCCTTGTGGTCAGACGATTGTTTTCTGACCATGAAGCCCGGGTTCGAATGTTAACATGGTCAATTTTTCAGAAAGGTGAGTTCTTAATGTTTTCGGTCTTGAGGAGGCGATCCCAGCTTGCTGCACCTCTGGAAAGTGCCTGAAAACCATGCCTTGTGTGTGAAATTGAGTTGACGGCTTCCTTTGAGAATCCGTTGATTGTTGTGCTAGCTCGAAATTATATGTCATCGTGACAAAGATTTTGAGAATGCTGGCCTTATTCAGACTGTTGTTCACACCAGATAACGCGCTCTCACCCAGAAACTGTAACTAAGGTTCGCTCAGCATTATAAACCACAGGTGGGCTTTCTATGTGTTAAAAAACACAAGTGTGCCTGAGCAAACGTTTGCAATAGGGATGAGCTAGCCGCCTTTTTGACAGGATACGAGTGGCCAGCTTTTTATACAGTTTTGTTCAAGAAAACTGACAAGTTGTTTCGTTTACTTTTTCCCCATATTTTTCATGTATACATACAGATATATTCTTTGCTGGAGTTAATTATATTAAAACGGTTCTAAAATGTAATTAATTCCGAGGTCTTTCGGCTAAACTATTTTCAAGTATTATTGTTTGCTTTTCTGACATATGGTGTCTCAGTAGTATTGTAGACGGTATAGACAAATTCTTAATTTCCAAATATAGCCAGTACATTGAGGCCGTGTTTAAAATTAATGTTTTTTTTGTTTTTTTTTTGTGGTTCACTTGTTGTATATTACGCTGCTAAGATCTGGGCAAACAACGACAAACACTTATACATAAAAATATTATGTTATATTTTTACTCTTCATCAATCACGCTTGTGTGGAGCTAAATGACAGCCGGAGAGAGTAACACACACGAAGAGGCTATCGGGAGTCAAAAACCAGCGGAATTCTCTGTATTCACCCAAATATTCTAAATTTTATAAAGTCTTAAATCTCCTACACATTTTTGGTTTTTCGTGTTGTCGCTTTGTCGGCGGAATCTACAGCCGGATATATCTGTCAACCACCCTTGTCCTTGGTGTATCTGTCAACTATATCCTTGCCGGCCATCACTTTTCAAACCGGCTGTCGCTCTGTTGACGTCATCTACGACCGGATATATCTGTGAACAACTCTTGTCCTTTGCTGACCTCACTCACGGCCGGATGTCAATTACCTCTCTGCTGTTCAAGGTAATTTTTTTTAATCATATCACTCCGAGCAAGGCGTTAACGCTACTGATGTGCAGGGGGCTAGATAAGAGTGCAAAAATTAGAAAAGAGAAGGCCGGAAACCACATCCTAAACAGGGAACAAGGGATGAGCCTCTACACCTGTTCAATAGACGAGGGTGGAGTGTGAAACGGGCGATAGTTTAGTCTATCTACTCCAATTGAAAAGAAAAAATAAATAAAAAACAAAAACAAATAAGGGAGTATACTACACAGTCACTTTGCGGACTATATGATTCTTGTGCGAAAACGCATGAAACATTGTTTACGAGAAAGTTATTTATAAATTGCATGCACGTACACACACGCACACACGCACACACACACATATATATAATTTCTAATGAAATTTGCATAAAAGAGAAATTACTACCCAAATTAACAATTTTTAAATTATATTCTTCGGCAGCCAACAAGGAAAGTAATCACAATGGCTTGTCTGTCATTTTTAATATATATATATATAATATTATTTCCAGAATAAAAATAAAATACTAGATGAAAAATCAGAAATAATGTCCATATGTAATCACACCTAAAAATACATTCTAGGATCATTGTGAGAAATATATTCACATAGCTTAGCGCTTAAGCAGTGAAAGGAAATTATCAAACATAACAAGACATACCTGGTATAGAAAAAACAATTTATTTGTCTTGCAAAAATATGCTGAATTTTGCTGCTACAGTGTAGCTTGGTATAGTCTCTTTTCTCTGCTTAGCTTGGTATAGTATCCTCCGTCTAGGAGTGGGATGAAAAAGACACAAGGAACTGCGATCCGCGACGTACAGGAACTTTCTTCTGGGTCAGCTTCTTTCACAGTTTCTTATCTTGGTATAAGATGATAGTGCTTAGAGAATTTTTCTCTAGGAAGGCAAGGCTTTGTCCATAGGGTATCCTTTTTAAGGTAAGAAGGGTAACAAGAGATTTTCTCTGTTACAAAGTTGTGGCATTAACCTAAAAGATTACAAAGAATTGGTAAGATGGTCTCGATATAGCGAGACAAGTGGGCGCCAATTTAGGCCCTGCTGCAACAAAAATCCGGAGCGGCACAAATACGTCCGATACTGTTCGTGCTAGCTGAAAAAAGGAGAGAACAAAACCATCAGAAAAAAAAACATAAAACCTCTGGTAAAGCCCGCCTAAAGTTCAAAACGAGGTTCGGGTTAAATCAGCCAATCAGGAGACCCGTTACATCTGTAAATTTCCGACACAATACAAACATGGATGAAAGTGTTTGAGATCTTCAAGTAACTTGTCCCTAAATTTGAAATTTTCAGTTGTTTAAAAATTTCAGTCCTGCGTTCGTAAAAAAACAAAAAACAAAAAACAAAAACAAAAACAAAAAAAAACTTGTCGTACGTTTGAAAATTTTGGAAAATCAGTTATTATAAGTTGTCTGACGATACCAAAAGGTTGAAACCTAGCTTACCGGAATAATTCGTTTCCAAATATTCAAACTCGTTCAGCACGTTTCCAGTATTTAAAGGCTCTACAATAGGTTTGTATTGATCAATTTTTAATACAGCTGGGTACTGTTCTAATTTAATTATGACCCCCGCCAAAAAGGGAAAAGATTAATAATAATTATATATATATAGTCACAAGAGGCTCTTGCTAATAAAGGTGAATATCGAGTAATGACTCTAGATATGAGATATCTCGAAAGCATTTGACAGAGTTTGGCATGCTGGCAATCTAAGAAACCTCTAGTGCTATTACAGGATGATTTAATCCAATTGTTCCTATCAAATCGTGAAATTAAGGTCGTTTTGAACAGGCACGTTACCAGATCCTTTCACACGAACGCGGGTGTACATCAAAGGTCTATCCTAGGTCCTACACTGTTTCTGATCGCCATCATTGACTTTCCTGATCAGGTCTCAAGTAGATATTTTTCCAGATAACACACTATTTACTCATGTTTCAATAGGAAATCCGTCAAGGCTGGCAAAGTAAACTATGCTGTTGCTCTTGAAAAGGATCTCTAATCTGGGATTAAATGACTTTTAAACTTTAATGCTTCCAAAACAAAACTAGTCTCCTTTGACGGCCATAGACAAACTTTCCTGCCCGCCATCATCATGGCTGGTGTAAGTCTCCTTGTGACTTGCACCTCCATAGCCTCACTCTCTCAACCGACCTCAAGTGTAACGACTACATCGAATCAGTAGCTACATCTACCGCTAAGAATTTCAGGTCACTGTGTCGGGCGAGAAAGCTTTTCTCGTCAGAATTCATGTTGCACATCCGTCCGTGCATTGAGTGCTGTTTCCCTATCTGGTCTGGTGCTCTTGCTATTGATCTTGAAGTTCTCAACAAAACCAAAAGAAAGGTCTACAATGTACACACACACACACACACACACACACACACACACACACACACACACACACACACACACAATAAAGCGCTGAAAGCGCTTAGGAAAATAATAATTACGGACCATTTTTTTATTATTTATCTCCAGCAAAAAGGTAAATGTAAAAACTGTAAGAATACTAGAAAAATTAAATAAAAAATTAATAGAATCTTCATTATTAATCGTTTTCAATGAAACATTCTTAATAGGAAGGTTGCTGCCAAATATACATACATACATACATACACACACATATATATATGTGTGTGTGTGTGTTTGTTTGTGAGTGTATTTGTGTGTGTTTGTTTGTCTGTGATCATGGGTCTATGTCTGTATGAGTGAGTTTTGTATGTATATTTGCATGTGTTAGAAGGTTACAGCCTTAAACAAAAATAAACAGGTTTATCTAATTTTTTAGGAAAGAAAAATATTAAATTTAATATTTACCAAGAAAAGACATTTTCTGGTTAGATAAATTGGTTTGTTTGTAAACAAATTTATCACTTTCTCTATCAATGTCGGCGCGTTTTCGTTTTTTTATTATTGCTGTAACTTTTCAAATAGATATTTTTTCGTTTTAAAGCTTTTTTTTCTTTGCATAGTTCTATTCCTCCCTCCATTTTTTTTTAGGTTAGTTTATTTTTGTTTAGATCTACTTTCTTTTTCTTAATTTTCGTTTTCTTCATAGATATATTTAAAAAATTACTTTTATGCGTTTCTTTGTATATCAGTTGATTTAGTTCTTTCTCACTCTGTCTCTCCCACACAAGCACACACAGAAATGCACATGCACACGCACACATGTACACACACAGACAATGTATGCTTTTCTCTTTAAAAATTGCATCATTCCATTGAGATTCTGCTAAGAACTCATTCTTCCTTATTCCCCTATTTTATTATCTTCTTTCTTTCTTTCTTTTTTTTGTTCTTTCTTTCTTTCCAATCCCTCATTCATTTCTCTACCTCTTGCTTTCTCTTGTATCATTTCTTTCTTTCTTTCTTTCTTTCTTTCTTTCTTTCTTTCCAATCCCTCATTCAGTTCTTTCTTTCTTTCTTTCTTTCTTTCTTTCTAGTCCCTCATTCGTTTCTTTCTTTCTTTCTTTCTTTCCAATCCCTCATTCATTTCTGTACCTTTTGTTTTCTCTTGTATCATTTCTTTCTTTCTTTCTTTCTTTCTTTCTTTCTTGTTAGTTCACTTATCTTGTTTTTTTCTACTTCCAGCTTTCATTTCTGCGTCTTTTTCTTTTTCTTGTACGATTTCTGTCTTTCTTTTTTTCTTTCTTTGTAGTCCTCTCATTCATTCCTTCATCTCTTTATTTCTCTTGTACCATTTCTTTCTTTCTTTCTTTCTTTCTTTCTTTCTTTCTTTCTTTTTTGTTACGTTTGTTTTTCTCTCTCTCTACGTTCGCATCTTTGTTACTTTCTTTCTCTCTCTCTCTTCTATCTTTTAGCTCTCCCGTTTGGATTTCGAAGCTTATCTCTCTCTCTTCTCGTTCTTTAACAAAATTAAATTTATACTCAACCTACTGATGATTATTTTTTCTTTTTCCTTCTGTCTATCTTTTATACTAATATTCTTCCAAAATAAGGCCCCAGAACCACTCAAGGTAGGGCTTTACTGAAGAAGATTGTTGTATACGTGGTAAGAATAGGAGATAAGAAGTTCACTTTATGAGAATATATCGGTTAATCCTAGACATGAATAGGTTGATTATAAAGACCATGAAAGCATCTTCGTAGTTGTCGGTATCACAGAGTAGCATTTTTTCTTAGTAATATCATACGAAGTGAATGGGTATACGTGGAATAACTGGCTTTAGATGTGATGGTTAGAACTGGTGAAATGTAGCTCGTCAGAACATTCTAGGAAATAGCGATATATTAGCGAAAGATATGAGACATTTCGTCTGTGGGGAAAGGGTTGTAAGGGGAAAGACAATTAACCACCTACACGGATGTGGAGAGGTTTTAGCTTTGTATAAAAACTGGTGGCTCCAGCCCAGGTGTAGAAGCAGCACACCATTGGTGATTTGTTCTGACTCTTGAAAAGTTAGTATGAAGGGTCAAGTATTTGCGGGAGCTGTACAGAGAACCGATCATTTTTCTAGCTTCTTTAGTGTTGGGCCACGTATATGAGTTCCAGTTGAGGTTTTTCATTTCTTCGTCAGATTTTCCTTCGTACTTTTTTTTATTATTTCATCCCAAGTAAGACAATAAAGTCATCAAGATGAAAGTAGTTACCGTGTCTAAAAGAATATGAGGAAAAGAAAACAATAGAGGCAATAAAGAACATAAATTAAGAAGACAGAAGATAACGATTTACATTGCATATTATTTTTCTAAGTTCAAAATTGAGCGGAAAGCAAGCAACCGGAATAGATTTCCACAAGCAGTTACTTCAGTAAAAAAAAATATTGTCAACTTACGGTTATATCGAGCCATTTCAACTGTAAAAATGATGAGACTGCTGCCAATTCCGTAAAATGTGCTTAAAGTTAAAATGATATAATATAATATATTAAGATAAAATTATTAAAGAGCATGCATTAAGTTTCATGTCTATCAAAATTCAACTAATATATACTGTGAATATTATACTAAAATGGCTTTTTGAAATATAACATGTTGACGCCAATATTTTTATATCAACCTAATATTATTTCGCGAAAAAGATGCAGAATGTTAATAGGTTGATAGAAGCATAAGATGGGTTGCCTGACTTTTTAAAGAGCGATGAAAAACAGATGAGGATCTCCAAAAATAAAAAGCAACAAGACATTTATTGTAGAATTTCGGAGAAGAGGAGTCAATTCGGCAGCCCTATTTATTAAATATTACTACCGAGATGACATCAAGTCCGCATTTGGGAGGCCAGTTTAGGCAGATATTCTCAAGATGAGTCAAGAGTGGTATTGGAATTGGCCACTACTATTTTGTTGCACTTGTCTTTGTGTTTATCTGAGACTAGCAGTATAGCCCAGCGTTGCTCGGGTGTAATGAAAGCTTTAAAACTAATCCATGGTCCTGGAGCTCAGACTCTTTGGACGTTGGCACGAAAGACTAAAAAGCAATAGTTCTTTCTAGTTAAAGCGAAACCGTAGACTGAAAGAAAAATGAATGGATGTAAGTCAAACTTTGATTTCCTGGTATGCATATCAAATAAGATTTTTTCGTCGTAAACTGAATTTTGAAGGCTAAATAAGTCCTCTGAGTAAATGGTATCATGGCTGAGACGAAAAACTACAATTATACCTACTTAGAGCCAAACCCGAAGCAAAAACTAAAATAAAAAGGATGAAAAAATTACAGACATGCAGGCAGATAAACAGATACACACACAAACATCTTGTCTTTTATATATATATATATATATATATATATATATATATATATATTATCGATTTTCTGCACTATTGAAAGAACTGCAACCTTGAAACTTCTGAGTATCGTTTCTCATGTATTTGTCTATGAGTGTATCAAATTTGATAAAAATCGGACCATTCTTTTTATCACTCAATCTTTTCGATTTTCGATTTTCGATATTTATCTGGGGTACCTCGACACAAAACCTAGCTCGCAGACGCTTATAGTACAACTGTATAAATTTTCAAGAAAATCGGTTCAGCCGTTTTGGAGTCTATAGGTAACGGACACACACACAGACACGCACACACAGTTCCATTTATAAATAAGTTTAGATAAACCAATGGCAATGGTAATATTAGCCGTTTTTGGCATTCATTTGTCGAACAGTTAGCGTTTTAGTCGGTTGAAATTTATGAGATCTTTCTCTTAAAACAATTTTTAAGCAAAATAGCTTTCTCAAGTCAAGAATCTGTGATTAAGCTTTCCAGTAATGATGGATGTTTTCTTCCGAACCTTTGCTTTGAAGTAGTATGTATCTCAACATCATGATTATATTAGTATTTTTCTTTTCTAGTTATATTATATATCCGCTGTAGCTGCTGCTACTGTTGAAAGTTATCGTGCTAGGTAATTTCTGTTATCTGGCACATATCTTTTTTGTGATTATGTAGCGCCAATCTGCAATAATCAAAGAACGATTATTCATTAGAGAAAGTGCTGTTGTCAATGTTCGGTTCGAAATACACATGATTTGTTCGTTATTTTCTTAGAAATTCTACTTTGCTGAAATGTCCTGTCCGTGTCATTCTCAGCACTCTTTTGTAAAACCACTTGTCTGTTGCATCGAGTCTTCTCTTCAGCGATGAAGATACTAGCATTCACTGTCACTTTCTATCTATCTATCTATCTATCTATCTATCTATCTATCTATCTATCTATCTATCTCATCCTTTTCATATCTATCTATCTATCTCATCCTTTTCATATCTATCTATCTATCTATCTATCTATCTATCTATCTATCTATCTATCTATCTATCTATCTATGCATTTAAATGATTATGTTTTAAGATAGTTGCAAGTGTACCTCTTCTTACGATCAACGACAACTACTTATAAAAACTGCCATATCAGCATCAGGTTCGACCGATAAAAAAATATACCCAAAAATAAGAAAAAGAAAAAAGTAGGATTTATTTGTATGTGTGTGCGTGAGTGCTTATGTGTGTGTGTGTGTGTGTGCGCGCTTGCGTGCATGCGTGTGTGTGTGTGTGTGTGTGTGTGTGTGTAGTCGGTAAAACGCATATATTCTGAATACAAACAGTGGATTTATTAATGAATCTTGGTCTAGTGAAGATGGTTATGTTTTGCCATGTAGTGAATTCGGCCTGTTTCCATCTGTGTTCTCCCCTTTATTCCACTCCCATTCCTTTCCATTCCTCCTCCTCCTAGAGCTCGCGGGTCTGCTCGAAAGCTAATCAAAATAATGGCAGGGCTTGTAAACATGGAGAATAACAGCGAATGAAAGTCTGAGTTAATGGAAGATCAAAAGCAGAGGGTACTTTTACTGATGGACTGTTGATAGGTAAAGAAGAGAAAGAGAGGAGAGAGTTAGAGAGAGGACGTGACAGAATTAGAAAATGCATCAAGGTTTAGAAGAGAAAACAAAGAAGAGGAGGAGAATGATAAAAGTGTAAGGGAGAGAACAAAAAACAGAAGAAAGAGAGTAAGAGTGTGCAAACAAGTAAAAATTAGGAATGAAGATACAAAGAAAGAAAGAAAGAAAGAAAGAAAGAAAGAAAGAAAGAAAGAAAGGAAGAAAGAAAGAAAGGAAGAAAGAAAAAATAACACGAGAAGAAAAGGCAAAGGGGAACAGAACCGAAGGAAAATAGGAAAGACAAATTACTCAATAGCTGGATAGAGAAAGAGAGAGGGGGAGAGGAAGAGAGATTGACAGTGAAAGAGAGACAGACATAGAAGGAAAAAGAGAAATAGGTATTAACAGAGAGGTAGACATATATCAACTTACTTGCATAGATAGATAGATAGATAGATCGATCGATCAATCGATCGATCGATCGAGGTAAAGAGGAATCAATGTTTTACTATTTTGAGTTACCCGGCATTTATTTTACTATAAACAGTGCTCACTATAATAGATATTATAGAGCTTAATATAATCATATAATTATGAATTAATTGTGCATTGCATACATAAACAGCAAACCTAAGTTTTTTTGTATTTAAATGTAAATCATTTGCACAACCAACATCCAACATTGCCGGACGAAGAGAATCTATCTTGAAACATAGAAATTTCCGTATCGCAATGCACAATTAATTCATAATTATATGATTAGATAGATAGATAGATAGATAGATAGATAGATAGATATCAACAGAATGAGATAGATAGATAGATAGATAGATAGATAGATAGATAGATAGATAGATATGGACTGAATTACGCACTCACACACATATTATATATATAGAGAGAGATAGTGTGTGAGAGAAACAGAAGATAATAGAAGAGAAGATAATATATATATATATATATATATATATATATCCCTTACTTCACCCTTTTTTCTTTCTTGCTTTGTTTCTTTCGCAAATATTACTATTAATAATTATGAGTTACGTCCCTTTGATTTAATCTCCACTGCATTTTAATATTTTTTTATTTTAAAACTTTCATCATACATATTTTACTTTTCAAATTTTTCTCTCCATGTTGTCTTTGTTTATTTAGAGTTTACTCTTGTTATTAAAAGTAGTAACCCAACTTCACAAAATGGAACTCCCATGAACATCGAGTGAACTTCAAATCTGCTTAACGGTCCGTTTGTAATATGTACCTAATTATTGCATAACGCAAGAAACTCCTAATCGTGCCATTGATATAGGACAATACGCACACACACACACACACACACACACACACACACATATATATATATATATAATGAAATAGATTAAATTTGACATTTTTAATTTTTTTATTTAAACATGATTTTTTTTAAATAGATACTCATATTTGACTAGATGCTCTATTTTTATTAAACAATGAATTTCATTATTTCATTATTTATTTATGTCAAGATTTATCGAGCAGTATATAATAATGTATTTACCGGCCGGAAGACTGTAGATATAAAAGCATACATATACTGTTTAATAATAAAAACAGAGAATATAGTCAAATATGAGTATCCATTCAAAATAACGATTAAACATATAAATAGAATATAGGACAGATTTAATCCATTTCCTAAAAATTGTCTTTTTCAGTGTAAGGATAAGAAACAGAGCAGATATGTATATTTAGAGAATCGGGATAAATGTGTGTTCAAAAGCACTGCTGGGGGTTTCATTTGCTCAGGAGTTTCTAAGTGTTTAAGGGAAGTTTGAATTAATGGCGGTTCACCCATTGAGAAACAGGAACTCAGGTCTAATCCTGTCGGTGGAGGCATATTTTTCTAACAAGATTTTCGAATAAAAATGTACATATAAATAAATAACTATACTGTTTAATAATAAAAAGCAGACCATCTACTCAATTATGAGTATCCGTATAAAATAACGTTTAAATAATATATATGTATTCAATAGATACTCGTATTTGAATAAATATTCTGTTTTTAATTAAACAATATATATATATATATATATATATATATATATATATATATATATATATCCGAATTGTGAATTTTTTAAAACCCATTTTTTCTAATTTTTTGAATATTCATATTTGCTCTCTTTTCATATCCTAATGTAAACAAAGACAAATCGGGAAAAAATGTGTGTTTAAAAAAAAATTAAAAAGAATTATTCGGGCTTTATTTGGCCGTTAGTCCTTCGTGGTCGAACGGTTAAGGCACATTACACACACATATACACACACAAAAACGCACAGACGCACACACACACACACACACACACACACACACACACACACACACACACACACACACACATATATATATATACATAGATAGATGAAGATATAAATATGTATATATATGTGTGTGTGTGTGTATATACGAGTGTATACACATCAATAGATATGTATTAATCAGGTGTAAATATTACAGTGCTCAATGTTGTATAAAAGAGCAAAAATTTATATTAATATATATATATATATACTATATTATATTTATATAAATAAAATTTTGAAAATCACATATTTCGTATGATCATTTCAGCGAAGTAAACTCGCTTTGTCAGTGATCTTTTATTATAAACAATTTCCCACCCACCCCCGTCCAACAAAAAAATTAAAACTTAGAAATAAAAAAAATAAAAGTTAGAAATAAAGAAATAAATAAATAAAAACATGAAATGGCAGAAGGGAGTGGGGTATGATAAAATAAAAGTGGGGTATGATAAAATAAAAGTGGGGTATGATAAAATAAAAGTTAGAAATAAAGAAAGAAAGAAATAAAAACATGAAATGGCAGAAGGAGGTGGGGTATGATAAAATATCAATGCAAATAAGCGAGAAACGACATGAGAGAGACGAAAGAGAGAACATCTTAGAAAAAATAAAAAAGTGAGAGTATGTGTGAAAGAAAATATTGACAGAGAGAGAGAGAGAGAGAGAGAGAGAGAGTAAACAGAACAAAGAAATAGAGTTGAGAGAATATACAGAGAGTGGGGGCTTTCTGAGAATGGCAGAAAAGTAGAAAAAGGAACTAAATTGAAAGAAAGACAAGCAAACAAAGAAAGGACGAAGAAAGAAGAAAAAAGATGTAAAGAGGAAGAGAATCGTAGGTAGAAAAAAAATAAGAAAAACTAAGAGAGAAAGAAATGAAAAAGAAATCGAATGACAAATAAAGAATTAACGATGAAAAACAAAGAACAAAAAAGAAAGAGAAAGATAGAAAGTAGGAAAGAAGAAAGAGAAGAAAAGAAAAACCGAAACAAAAAAATAGCTAAAGTGGAAGAAAAACGAAAAAAAAAAAAAACTGATGAAAGAGAACGAGACAGAAAGAAACAATGGAAAAGAATAAGCAAATTAAAGGAAGAAAGAAAATAGAAGAATAAAAGAAGAATAGGAGAATGATATTGTGAATTGAGAGAGAGAGAGAGAGAGAGAGAGAGAGAGAGAGAGAGAGAGAGAGAGAGAAAGTTAGAGGAAAAAGAACAAAGACATTTGAGTAAGTAGCGTGAGGAAACAATACGAAGAGAGAAAGTTGTAAATAAGATACTACAAGATGGAGGAGTTCAACAAATAAATACGGAAAACGAACAAACAATACAGCTTAATCAAATTAATCTAACTTTCAATCCCCTTTTTAAAACCTATTCAATTTATATGATCCTTCTTAGATATTAAGTTTTCGCACTAATGCCCCTAAGAAAAGGGAAGAATAATATATGTTTTCTAAGAAAATATCGTTTAAATAGCAGGCCACTTTCGGGAAGGACAGTTATGAATTTCGAACCTTCGAGAAGTTAGTCGAAAACCATTCCAGCATCTTTTTCAAGAAGTCATGTTAATTAATACATATTAAAAGAAAAAGCAGTCGTGGAAAACCATGAATATATATATATATATATATATATATATAGAGAGAGAGAGAGAGAGAGAGAGAAAATAAAAAGTGCAAGTATCCGTGAACGTTTTGTTTAATGCAAAAATGTAGATTTATTGTTGCTATTATTTGTTTATTTTTATCATCACTTGCTTTTTGTATGATATATTAAGTGTCCATAATTGTATTTGTGTCGCTACAAGTGTTTCGAGTCTAAAGTTGACTCTCTTCAGGCGAAGAAACTTGTGACTTCACAGATTGAGATCCGTTTGTTTTCTGATGACCTCTCTGACGTGGGCGCCACTTGACTTATCAATTTATACACGATGTATAAATAGATAATTCAAGTGGCGGCAAGTCAGAGAGGTCATATGGGTGCGTGCGTGTTGTTTTTTCACACTTACGCATTTAGTTTTTCCTGTCAGTCACCTTCGTTGACTCTAAAACAAAAGTTTTACTGACTTGCGAAATTTGATTTCGTCTGTATACTTCAAAATAGTTCTCAGCGATTTTGATTAAATTCTACTCTACGTGCCATCTAGTTCTTTTGTTTGAGGATACTATTTGAAATAAGTGTGTGCGTTTTCCCTTCATATATATATATATATATATATATATATATTCGAGGTGTGAATATTAAGTTTTACATGAAGTAATATCCTTTCATGCTTAATATAAAATATAAAATAATATGCTCACAAATATATATATATATATATATATATATATATATATATATATATATATATATATATATATATATATATATATGCTGATAAAAGCGGCTGAAGTGGAATGTCAAGTACCAGTCTCCAGATCCGGTGTAAGGCAACCACCGATTCGCGCGTATATGGATGACATGACCATAACCAGCACGTCCGCCATTGAGGCAAGGCGGTTGCTGAAGGACATCGAAGAACTCACCGACTGGGCGAGAATGGGTTTTAACGCTTCCACATCACGTTCCTTAGTAATGAAGAAAGGTAAGCTTTCGAAAAACGAAAGATTTAAGCTCTTTGGAGTTTACATACCTACAATACATCAAAAGCCAGTAAAGGGCTTGGGGAAGCAGTTCGATGAAACCCTAAAAGATTCAAGATCCGTAATATTAACAAAGGAGAATCTAGAAGGGTGGTTAATCAGGGTTGATAAGTCTGGCTTACCTGGCAGATATAAAGCTTGGATTTATCAACACGTCATTCTTCCAAAAATACTCTGGCCTGTAACTATCTATGATTTCACTTCCTCCACGGTAGAACTAATGGAAAGAAGCATAGCATCACGACTACGTAGGTGGTTAGGTTTGCCAAGATCTCTATGCAGCGCAGCGTTATACGGGAAAACAAACGCACTGAAACTCCCGTTTAAAAGCCTACACGAAGAATTTAAAGTAGCTAAAGTGAGAGCCACAATCCAGTACGAGTGCTCGAAAGATCCCAAAGTAGCCGGTGCGGGAATATCAGTATATACAGGTAGAAAATGGAACGCCTCGAAAGAACTGAATACAGAAGTCATCTTTTGCAGGAAGAAATCAGAAACGGCGAAGAAGAGAAACGAATAGCAATCCAAGTTGGGATGAGGCAGCAAGGGGCAAGGACTATGTTGAAACGCCAAATCAAATGATCCGAAATATGGAACGGTGATTCCAGATTAAAATTTCTGATTCGGGCAGTATACGACACCCTGCCAAGCCCCACAAACTTACAATTATGGTATAAAACCCAGTCGCCAATTTGTCATCTTTGTGGGCGCAAAGGTACCTTAAAACATATCCTGAGTAGCTGTAAATCTGCACTAGCTGATGGGCGTTACAGGTGGCACCATGACGAAATTCTAAAAGAGATCGTGAAAATAGTTCAAAATGCTATCAAAGAAAATGTTTACAACCCAGACACAAGGCAGAAAAAATTTATTAAAGCGGGCGCGAAAATCCCACGAAATAGAAAGGTAAATCCAAACCTGCTATCTCCTGCAACAGACTGGGAACTAAGGGCCGATATAGGCTCACGATTGAAATTCCCAGAGCAAATAGCCATCACAAAACTTTGCCCAGATATAGTTTTCTTCTCACATAATTTGAAGAAGATAGTCTTGTGGGAACTGACGGTCCCCTGGGAAGAAAACGCAGAGGAAGCTCATGAAAGGAAGAATATGTTAAAATATGACGAACTGCTGGAGAGTTGCAGGGTTAAAGGCTGGAGGACTAGCTGCACTCCTATAGAAGTGGGGACTAGAGGATTTGCAGCAAGGTCCTTATGCAAAGCCTTAACAGATATTGGGATAGTGGGAGTAAAAAAAAAAGGAAAGCACTCAAGTCCATAACCGAAACAGCGGAAAGAACAGCTAATTGGTTATGGATCAAAAGAGAGAGTGCCTGGATTCCAAATTGTTAGCTAAAATTCACCGAGATTCTTCGTCTGAGTTAATGTTTCGGACGAGCTCATGTGCGGTTCGCCTCTAAATGGAAAGTGGCTCTGACTGTCGGCAATCAGAAGCATTTGCAAGGTTTTGTACCGGGCCTAAACGTAATTTTCCAGTGTCTGAAAGCGCTTATCGAGGGTGGGCCAGAAACTGATTATCTCTGGTCGGGTCGGCTCGGTGAGGCGGGTATGATGTTGAAAGACTCGAAACCCCCTAGTGATCCTCGTGATGACATCACTGACGACACCCTCTAGCGCCCCCATTACGGTGCGTATGTTTGAATATATATATATATATATATATATATATATATATATATATATATATATATCGTAATCTAGCTTTATGCTTAATATAAAAAATATTCACAAATTTATACATATATATATATTTCTACTCTGTTCCTCTTTTCACTGTCTTGTCCTCATTTTGTATTTCTCGCTCGCTTATACTCTTACTCCTCTCTCTCTCTCTATATATATATATATATATATATAGGTTTCATTAAAAATGACAGACAAGGTATTATCGTTAAGAATTTATATAATTTTTCATGTATAATATTTTTCTTTTCTGAAATCGAATTATATAAGAACTGTTCAAATGTGTTGTACTTTCGATTACTTTCGCTATACTTTTAGCCATTATCAAGAATTAATTTTGTTTTACTTGTAAATGTACATGTTTAAAGTCTATGCATACAGAGTCTTGGGTATGTTAAGTTCCGAACACGGTAGGCACGTTTTTACCATGTTCATAATTGATGTTATTAAGTGTAGGATTTCTTTTTTTATTAGTAATACCTCCATAATTGTTAATCTTCTTTTATATGTGGATGATGCTATTATGTATGTATTATCACAAAGTATATCACGGATAGGTCCTGAAAGATCGCGTGTATTTAAGTGAGATCGGATTGAATTGTTTTTTTTTCTAATCATATCACCCCAAGCAAGGCGGTGACGCCACTGATGCGCATGGGCCTACTTAAGAGTAAAATGATTGGAAAAGAGAAAGCCTAAACAGGAAACAAGGGATGAGCCTCTTCACCTGTTCAAAAGACGTGGGTGGAAAAGGTGCAATATCAATTTTCTCGTCAATTTTGTTGTGGTGTAGCCAATATAATTGTTTACGGATTTGGATAGTTGAGGAACACAGTTCTTTAAAGGAAACATAAACTCGAAACGACATTGGTTCTCTGCAGTTTAGATTTTGCAGGTAAATTATTATTATTGATAACGAGGTTGGTAGTTTTGGATTTTTTCTAATAAATAATTAATTTAATTTTCTTGTTTGAATTGGTCGGTGTTACATAATTTTGGAAGATTTGCGAAGTGAAATTTGTCCTGTCTGTAGTTATTGTTTATTTGATTTTTGTAAAAAAATATTAATGTTGTTGTTTTTGTCCGTGTTTGTGGTTGCCATTGGTTACCTTAATTCAATGATGGGGCAAAAATGTCTTCCACATTTAAACCTGTCAGCTATATTTCCTTTAATGAACACAGGAATGTGGCAATTGAGTCTTCATTTTGCTAATGTCTTATATATTCTCATCTATTTACTATCATGGCTTAAACCTCTGAACACTGGACATTTGCTTTTGAAATGTATTTTTTGAAAAATATGGGAATATCTAATATTCGTTGTGGTGAAATTGATATCGCCTCGGAATGAGAAATCGGAGAGTCGAGTTCGAATCCCAGTTGAATTCGTTTTTGCACTTGAGAAAGATATGTCTATGTTTTTCTCCCTGGTTGGATAGCACGAGAGACTGGATTCTATAGACTTGGTTGGCAACCAGTTTACCGCAGTAAGAAATGGTAACTTACTGCGGAACAATCTTCTGCCTGGTCAATCATGGATCAGAATAGATATGATCGCCTAAGCGTTTATCTCGTATTAACTGACTGACTGTATCTGTAGTTGGAACACAGACAAATGTTCGTGCTCTTTTCATGTTGCTTCGAAATTATGATGGTCCAGATAGAAAATCGACATTGATATGGAGCTGGACATTTCAGGGACACGGGTTCAGCGCCTGGAAGACCTGAAAATGCTCGAGCTTCCGGCTGACGGTAAACTTTAGAAAGCGTCTACTAAAATATATGGTGAATAGAGGCCACTATTTGGAGGATATCTTTTTACAAACGAATTGGATGAAAACTGTCGCCTCCACCCTTTAAACAGCGAGGAAATATTTTTTTATAGCCGTTACCTTGGTATTTTTGTCAACTTTTCAAATGTGGGAGATATTTGTGCCGCACCCTGTATTTATATTTAATCAATAGTCAATGTCTCGATTAGACTCAAAATCAAATTTAATGCTTCGCACGCGCACGCGCGCGTACACACAGACACACACACACACACACATTTATATGTTCACGCGCACATATACACACGTCCGCAAGTGCGTGTGTAGATTGTAAAAGAGGCGTATATATGATGTATATAAAACTACCAACAAACAATGATGTGACTGAAAACTCTCTAGAGACGCGCTAAGTAATCGAAGGTGAGAGTGTAATCGCAAAGCCGCCTGTCTGCGAAAAGTGTAATTATGCAGTGTGGTGGCGTGGGGTAGGGGGCTACCAAGTGGAAGAGCCGAGGGTGTAGAGGCACTCTTTTGCTGCACGTAGAACCGAGTTGGTGGAAGCGGCGTCAAGCAGAAGTCGCGAAAGCTGAGCTTTTAAAAACGTTTTATTTTTGGCCTGATTTAAAAAAAAAACGACTGACACCAAGCTCTACCTCACCCCACCTACCTCGACCTATCCAACCCCCTTATAACTGCCCCCTTTTCTTTACTCCCACACATTTCACCACCACACCATTCTCGCTAATAATTCTACATTCACGTCTCTAGTCTTATTCCCACCATCATCCTTGCCTCGTCGAGATCTGAGTAATGGAAGAAATTGTAAATTTGACACTGAAATTAAAGCCGGAGCGAAGTTGGCTGGTGGCTGGGACAGAGTGAGGGCAAGTGGGTAGGCGGTTGCAGAAATTTGTGGTGTGTAATTGAGAAGGAACGTCTGTGGAAAGCTATGTGATAGAGATAGAAAAACAGAGTGTGGAGAAAAAACAGACAGAGGTAGCGAGAGAGAGAGAGAGAGAGAGAGAGAGAGAGAGAGAGAGCTAGTATGTAAGAATGAGTGATAAAAACAGAACGAAAAGATGATACAGAGAAGAACAGAGAAGGGGATATGGAGAGGCAAAGAGAGAGAGAGAGAGAGAGAGAGAGAGAGAGAAAGGGACAGCGAAGGCGCGATAAATTTATAGACAAGCGGGGAGAGAAGAAGGGAAAAGGAGCTAGATTGCCAGTGAAGGAGAAAGAAAGAAAATAGTTAACAAGAAAGTGAGGGAAAGAGTTTATTGTGTATAATTGACAAGGAATATCTGTAGCAGGCAATGAGAGAAAGAGAGAGAGAGAGAGTCAGACAGACAAACTGATAGATAGATAGATAGATAGATAGATAGAGAGAGAGAGAGAGAAAAACACGAGAAGAACAAGTCAGTGAGTAGAGGAACAAAGATGAGAATAAGAAAAGAGAGACAATGAGAGATAGAGCAAGTGACTGCGAAGGTGAGAGAAACAGAAACATATAGACAAGTGAGAGACAAAGAGGGAGAGAAAGTGACTGCTTAGGCGACAGAGACAAATTTATAGACATGCGGGAGTGAGATAGATAGAGAGACTGAGAGAGAAAGTGAGTGTGAGGGAGAAGAAATAGCTAACGACAAAGTAAGGGAAAGTGTTTTTTGGAGTATAATTGAGAAGGAATGTCTGTGGAAGGGAATGGAAGAAAGAGAGACAGACAGAGAAACAAAGACATAGATAGAGAGAGAACAAATTAGCGAGAAATACAGAAGGCGAACAAGACAGTGAGAAAAGAAACCGCGAAGATGATAAGGAAAGAACGATAATGACAGATAAAGTGGCTGCAAAAGTGAAGGAGACAAGCGGGAGAGACAGAGAGAGAGAGAGAGAGAGAGAGAGAGAGAGAGAGAGAGAAAGAAAGAGGGAGAGACAGAGAGAGAGTGGCAGTGAAGAAGAAAGAAAGAAAACAAAGCTAACAAGAAAGTTATAGAGTTTTTAAGTATAATTGATAAGAAATGTCTATGGAAGGGAATGAGAGAGAAAAAGACAAACAAATATATATATATAGCGAGAGAGAGAGAGAGAGAGAGTGAGAGAGAAAGAGACAGAAAGCAAATGAGCGAGAAAAGCAAAAGCAGAGAAGAGTGTATAGAAAGAGAGACAAACAGATATAGAGAAAGTGATCGCAAAAATGAGAGCTATATAAATTATTAGATAAGCGGGAGATGGAGAGAGAGAGACAGAGAGACAGAGAGACAGAGAGTGAGAGAGAATAAGAGAGGGAGAAACAGTTCTAAAGAGGAAGAAAGAAAGAAAATAGGGAATAAGAATATCTGTGAAAGGTAAGGAGAGAGAAAAGAGACAGAAAGAAAGAAAGAAAGAAAGAAAGAAAGAAAGAGATAGAGAGAGAGAGAGGAAATGAGCAAGAAAGACAAAGAAAACAAGACGGTGAGATAAGGAACTGAGAAGAGGATAAGGAAAGAGAGGTATTGAGAGATAGAGAAAAAGATTGCGAAGATGAAATTAACAGAAATTGATAATGAAAGATAGAGAGAAAGTCATTGTGAAGGTGAGAGTAGCAAATTTAGACAAATGGGAGAGAGAGACAGTAAGAGAGGGAGAGAGAGAGAAAGAGGAAGAATGAAAGAAAATAAAGAACCAACAAGAAAGTGTGACATATATATATATATATATATATACAGAGAGAGAGAGGGGGGGGAGAGTGAGAGTACAAATGAGCGAGAAATACAAAAGAGAAAGAGAAGAAAACCAAGAAAAAGCGACAATGAGATAGAGAAAGTGACTGCAAAAACGAGAGAGACAGAATTTTGTAGAGAAGTGTCAGAGAGAGAGAGAGAGAGAGAGAGAGAGAGAGAGATAGATAAAAAGAGAGAGAGAGAAAGCCACTGAAGAAGAGAGAATGAAAATAGAGAGCTATGTGATAGATTTTGGTGTATAACTGAAGAAATGTCCGTGCGTGGAAGAAAATGAGAGAGAAAGAGGGACAGACAGAAATACATATATATATATATATATATATATATATATATATACGTAAAGAGAGAGAGAGAGAGAGAGCAAATGAGCGAGATGTAGGACAGAGAAGCGGGTAGAGAAATAGAAGATAGTGAAAGTGGTTGCGAAAGTGAGAATGGTAGAAATTAATAGACAAGTTGGAGATGGAGAGAGTGTGAGATGGGGAGCAAGAAAGAAAATAGAAAATATGAATATCTGTGGAAGGTAATGTAAGAGAAAATGAGACAGATATATATATATATATATATATATATATAGAGAGAGAGAGAGAGAGAGAGAGAGAGAGACAGAGACAGAGAGAGAAAGAGAGAGAGAGTGGGGAGAAAGAGCGAGGGAATGTGCAAGAATGACAGAAAGAGAACAAGACAACAGTAAGAGAAAAAGTGAAGAGCATAGGAAAAGTAAGACAAAGAGAGATAGAGACAGTAACTGCGAAGATGAGAGAGAGGCAGAAATTGTTAGACAAGAGAGAGACAGACAGACACAGGGAGAAAGTAGCTGCAAAGACGAGGTGGAAAATTTATAGACAAGCAGAAGAGAGAGTGAGCGTGAGAGTGAGAGAGAAAAGAGTGACAATGAATAAGAAAGAAAATAGATAATAAGAAAATGTGTGTGAGAGACAGAGAGAAAGAGAGAGAGAGTGACTGCGAAGGTGATAGAGACAAAAGAGAGAGAGAGAGAGAGACAGAGAGGAGGAAAGAAATGAAAAAATAAAAGAAAAGCATATATAAAAATATTTTTTAATAATCATTTCATCTCAAACAAGACAGGACCGCCACAGGTGCGCAAAGAGTTACAAAGGAAGGAAAAACAAAGTACAGGTGATGTCGAAGGAAGGATGAGAGAAGAACGGAAATAAAGGAAACACGAGATGGCAATCGACGTTGTAATTAAACTGTTGGTGATTTATCAGGAAAGTAAGTACACGAAAAGAAACTATTAGAGTAGAAGAGGCGATTACATTTAACTATTTTGGCAGTAAAATAGTGAGACCTACGGCCATTGTCTGCGATCGACGTTACTCCAAAGAAGTGTACGAAAATTGTAACGCTGTATAAACACACTGGCAAGCCTTACAGAGACAACATGAATATTATTGGTGTCAAACTCTCAACTGTCAGTTGTGTCATTAAGGTGAAGAAACAAACTGGATTCATCCGTCCAAAACGTAAAGGAAAATGAGCTTGGAAAAGAAAAAAACAAAAAAAAACAACGCCAAGTGACGACGTATACATGATCAGAGAAAGTCTGAAACTTTCTGGGAAGACCTTATTCGTTTTGTTTCAATTAATTTGCATTATAGTTTCAAATGTAAATAGGTATTAGATACTATATAGTATATGAAGTCATTTGACCAAAAAACGACGAATTTTGACTAAAAATGATTTCAGTAAGAGGAAATAATAATGTTCTTTAATACTTTAGTATAATTTCTCAGGATGATGTAAACTACATGTGGAAGTATTTTTCCTAACTCCATAATTCTAAACAATATACGAAGTCACTTCAGAAAGTAGTTGAATGAGTCTCTCCACAGATTCATTTGCTTTATTATCTGTAAATTGCCATGGTTTATTGGAGTGGTTTCCTGCTGCCTTCTCTACAGAATCCTTTTCTTTATTATATATCAGTCTTCTACCAATATTCGGGAAAGTGTTCGAGGCTATAATAAATGCTGAAATAGTTCATCATCTCACCGCCCACAAACTGTTCTCCGACAGGCAATATGGATTCCGATTTGACAGGTCCACAGCCGACCTGCTAACTACTGTAACGGAGTACATGCTACAGGCCCTTGATGAGTCTGACGAGGCTCGCGCGGTTGCTCTGGATATCTCCAAGGCTTTCGACAGGGTTTGGCACCCTGGCCTCCTAGGCAAACTACGCGGTTATGGTATTACCGGTCGCCTGCTTGACCTAATCCAATCTTTCTTAAATAACCGCAAAATGAAGGTCGTTCTGAATGGGCGTGCCTCTTCGTCCTACAGCACGAATGCTGGTGTCCCACAAGGCTCTATCCTGGGCCCAACGCTCTTCCTTATTTTCATCAACGACCTCCCAGATGAGATCAGGTCCCAAGTAGGCATGCTGCTGCTGACCTTGAGCGGGATCTACACTCTGTGGTGAACTGGGGCAAGAAGTGGCTTGTCAACTTCAATTCCTCTAAGACCAAGCTGTTGTCTGTCAACCATTACAGGCAACCTCTTCTGCCTCCCATAAGCATGGACCAGATGATTCTCCCGGAGATTAATACACTACGCCTCCTCGGACTTACCCTGTCCTCAGACCTCAAATGGAAGCACTATATTGAATCCATAGCAAAATCTACTGCTAAGAAGATTGGGTCACTATGTCGATCCAGGATGTTTTTTCCACCTGAATCCATCCTGCATATATACAAGTCAACCATCCGTCCGTGCATGGAGTACTGCTGCCATTTATGGTCAGGTGCCCCTGCCGTTCTCCTCAGTGTTCTTGACAAGCTCCAAAGGAGAGTCTGTAATGTGATAGGTACTGATCTGGCGACTCGTCTGCAGCCACTTTCCCATCGTCGAAATGTGGCCTCCCTCTGTCTCTTCTATAAATACTTTCATGGCTTCTGCTCGGATGAGCTCAAGTCACTGATGCCTCCTCAACAGGTGTTTACCCGTTCAACCAGACTGGCAACTGGGTCCCACCCATTCACAGTCAGGTTAGCCAAACGCAGACGACAATTCTACTCCTGCAGCTTCCTCTCTCGCACTTCCCGCCTGTGGAACTCACTCCCGTATTCTTGCTTTCCTGACGGCTACGACCTCCAGAAATTTAAAAGCAAAGTTAATACTCACCTACTAACCACTGGCCTCTAGCTCTCTCTCCCCTCCCCCTGTATAACCTTCCCTTTCTCTCCGCCCATGTACCTGTCATTGCACCTGCTTTCTCAGTTTTCTATTGTTCCTTTCTAACTAGCTTGTACTCCTCACTCTTTTCTAATTAATCTTTCTACATTTATGTAACCCCCTGCACATCAGTGGCGTTTCTGCCTTGCTCGGGGTGAAATGATTAAAAAAAAAAAAATATGTTATGTCGCCAAGTATAAATGAATAACTCAACAACAGAATCAGAATATAAATTGTATTCCGCGGAAAGACGGTTAGTATGTACAGAAGTGATTAGTACTATTTACAATAGAAAGATACAAGAGTCCAATCCGTCGTAAGACGTGTGTATACGTGATTACTTCCGGTAAGCCACCGGAAGTGTGACTAACTTTTCACTGACTCGCACTGAGTCTTCAGTAACTCATTAGAGACTCTCAAATGACTCTCTACGACCCCCTACGACTCATTATTTAGTCGACCCTTCCAGTAAGGGCAACATATGACACATGGTCAGTTTATATCTGGGATTTCCGGGTTATCTGGCCCGGCCAAAAAATGTCTGTCTATTTTGAGTTGTCCCTCCCAGTAAGGGCAACATGTGACACATGGTCAGTTTGGACTGGGATTTCCGGGCTATATGGCCCAGCCAAAAAATATCTGTCTATTTTTGCCCAGTCGTGTCTCTACCCTTCGGCGGAACCACGACTGGGTTACTGCTCTCTGCTCGGAAGCAGAGAGCGCCCCCCGCCCGAAGGCAGAGGGCTGACAGTGTCGTAGAGTCGTCCAGCGACTCTGTACGACATTATTTAGCTGTCCCTCCGAGTAAGGGCAACATATGACACATGATCAGTTTATAACTGGGCTTTCCGGGCTATATGGCCCGGCCAAAAAATGTCTGTTTAATATTCCCCAGTCGTGCTATAACCCTTCGGCGGAACCACGACTGGGTTATTGCTCTCTGCTCGGATGCAGAGAGCGCCCTCCACCCGAAGGCAGAAAGCTGACAGTGTCGTAGAGTCGTCAGTCTAGTGACTCTGTGCGACCGTATTTACTAGCCTTCCCACGCAAGGCTGATGTGACACATGGTCATTTTATTGCGGGTATTCCCGGCCATATAGCCGGGCCAAAAAATGTCTGTCTATTTTTCCCCAGTCGTGGTTATACCCTTCGGCGGAACCACGACTGGGTTACTGCTCTCTGCTCGGAAGCAGAGAGCGCCCCCCGCCCGAAGGCAGAGGGCTGACAGTGTCGTAGAGTCGTCAGTCTAGTGACTCTGTGCGACTGTATTTACTGTATTTACTAGCCTTCCTACGCAAGGCTGGATGTGACACATGGTCATTTTATAGTGGGTATTCCCGGCCATATAGCCGGGCCAAAAAATGTCTGTCTATTTTTGCCCAGTCGTGCTTCTACCCTTCGGCGGAACCACGACTGGGTTATTGCTGCCTGCTCGGAAGCAGAGAGCGCCCTCTACCCGAAGGCAGAGGGCTGACAGTGTCGTAGAGTCGTCAGTCTAGTGACTCTGTGCGACTGTATTTACTATCCTTCCCACGCAGGCCGGATGTGACACATGGTCATTTTATAGTGGGAATTCCCGGCCATATAGCCGGGCAAAAAAATGTCTGTCTATTTTTACCGAGTCGTGGTTCTACCCTTCGGCGGAACCACGACTGGGTTAATGCTCTCTGCTCGGAAGCAGAGAGCGCCCTCTACCGGAAGGCAGAGAGCTGACAGTGTCGTAGAGTCGTCAGTCTAGTGACTCTGTACCGACTCTCCTGTAGAGAATCCACCATTGCTATATATAACAATGGGAACAGTCCATTTGTAGTCAAATAGGAGCGGCGCCCTAACAATATAAAACGTCATGAATTCTTGAGAAAGATAATGGAGTAGTTTCCCTTACGAGAATCTCACAAAATATTATCACACTGGTGTAGACTACTCTCCATAGCTATGGATCTACTCAGTGCGCTGATGCCATTGCATCACTAACCGGAGGGTTGTCGTTCTTTGGATGGAGTCAATGACGATATATCGTTGACCAAGGAGTGTCTTTAAGTTGTAGGACATCCGCAGTGTTTCGACCCCGAGTAGGATGGGTGTAGTGTTCCCAAGACACGCTTGGCAAGAAAGAATAACCCCCTAGAAATGTGTAAGGAAGTTATCAAGGGATTGATGATGATGATGATGATGATGATGATGGAATATTTTATATATCATTGGATGTGTCATTTATTATGATTCTTTTTAATCGATATAACTCTATGCAAGGCAGTAAAGCCACTAAGATACAGTAGGTTACTAGGTGTGTAACAATTTGAAAATAACGAGCAGAAAGAGAAAAGAATAAGCATGATGAAAATCGATTGTGATTGCCGTTGCATTTAAATTTTTTGTGCTGTTATGGTATGTGATTTACACCCCATTGTAATCTACAGCTTAAACTCAGACAAGCCTGTGATCTACATTCAAAATTTATTATACATGTGCAATTCTGGTGAGTTGCGAATAAAATTGTGTAATTTTACACAAAGGCAAGCGGTAATCTTCAAAGAGGGCGGCTATAACTGAAATTCGAACTTGCCATTTGTCCACCAAATTTATTATGGCGAGCAGGCGGTAATCTTCAAAGAAGGCTGCTTTAATTGGAAAATGAATTTGTCAGAGAGAGTGAGTGAGTGAGAGAGAGAGAGAGAGAAAGAGAGAGAGAGAGAGAGAGCGAGACTACAACATAGTACTAAGTTTGCGTTTTGAAAACTTTAGGCATTATTGTAGAATACAAGCTATACCAGAAACATACTTGTAGATCACATACAATAACAGCATCAAATTTTTGAAGATAGAAGTTGGATGGAAAGCATGGAGTCTGAAGGGAGTTCCACAAGGGCGAGAAAAAGAAACTGCTAGGATAGAATTTACGGCTTCATCTATCCACCTCTATTGTAAATTGATGAGATTTCGACGCCTGTCTCGAACTGTGCTTAAATTAAGAAGTCTAGGTGCTATAGCGGTCAGTTCAAAAAGTTTAGTATGAAAGTATTTATAGAAAAGACAAAGAGAAGCAAATCAGGACCAATAATATTGCTGATTCTTCTTTGAATTTTATGAAGGTGCTCCAGGCAAATTGCAGGAGGCCCGCACCATATGTTGCAATAATCTAAGTATGGACAAATGGTAACCTCATAGATACGTTAAATAAAATAAACTACTTTGTGTTCACTTGCCCATAATGTATTTAATAATCTTACCTGTATACGATTTAGGGCTTTCCAGCTCGAAGTCAGCAAAATGGTGATAGAACACAACTTACCTAAAAAAATAAAAGAAAACATTTCGATGTAAAGAACAGATTAATTTATTAAAAAAAAAACAAAAAAAACAACAATAAAACTGGCTATTTGCGCACAAGGGCCTATTTAAACTGCTAGAAAATCTCAATCAAATTTAGAAAATATGTTAGAATAGTCCAGAACTTATAATTCTTAACAATCTTCTCGCACACTGAAAGGAAATAGATCGAGTAACTGCTAAAAAATAGAAAGGGGCGTCTGACAAGTTTAAAGCTTCTCCCTGGATTTGTTCAGCCCCTACTGTGACTCTGTCCTAAGGAAACTGTAGACCCTACCAATAGTTTTTTTATGATAGACATACTCATTTTTTTATTTTTTTATCTTATCACCCCAAGCAAGACAGGATCGCCACTGGTTACAGTGAGAGAAAACCAAAGTACAGGTGATGTTGAAGAAAGGATAAGCAGTAGATGTGAATCAAGAAGATGAAAAATGACAATTGACGTTACATTTAATCATTTGGAGATTGCAGATATCAGGGAAGCAAGTAAACGGAAGAGAGTTCCACAGACGGAAAGTTGGAGAAAAGAAGCAATTGTAGTAGAAGAGGTTGTTACATTTAAATATTTCAACGTTCAAAGGGTGAAAACTTGATGCCAATCAAGTAGCTCGCATACATTCATGTAGTCGGTACACCAGATAAAGAAGCTGGTCAGTTCAGTTACCATGAAATTACTTCTAGAAAAGACAGAGGGAAGCCACATTACGTCGGCGAGAAAGTAACTGAAAGAATGCTGTTAAGTCAGGATCGATTATATAGCAGATCGTCCTTTGGATTTTGTCGAGAACCTCAAGGGAAATAGCAGGAGTACCTAACTAAATATGGTAACAATGTTCAATACATGCGCAAATGGGTTTAAAAATTTGCAAAATGGATTAGTACGAGAAAAACTTTCTGGGCTGACATAGTAATCCAACCTTCTTGACAACAGATGCAAATAGAGATTCAATGTAATTGCTTCACTTCAGGTCGGTTGAGAGAGCGAGGCCAAAGAGGCTCAGTGTGTTTCTCTCTAGAATCATCCGTTCAGTGGTAGGTAGGGAAAGTTTGTCCCTGATGGTTAAAGGAGAGTAGCTTCGTTTATACGTAGATGACAGTGTGTTGCAAAAAAAAACAAAAAAAAAACAAACAAACTACAGGACCTCATAAGTTGAGGTTGAGAGAAGAAAATACGATAAAAAGGACTAACCATTAACTACAAGAAGAGAGAAAATATAGTCATCAGCATAGAATAAAGCTCAAGTTGCAAGTTACAAATTGGAGATGTCAATAACAAGCAAGCACAGAGGATCAAATATCTAGAAACTCTTTTAAGAGAGGAGAGAGTATGTGATGCAGAGGTCCGAACACTTATTAGACTAGCGAAATATGCATTCTAAAAACTGAGCTAGAGAAACAGAAATTATTCGTTAGGAAGAACGAAAAAAATTCTCGATTGCTCTGTAACATCCATCCTCTCATATAGCAGTTGATACTGGAAATTACCCCACGGGTAAGGAGAAAACTGGAACCAGCAGAAATGTGCATTCAAGAAATTTAAAGAAAAAGTGCACTCCAGCTGAGTTTAAATTTGTATCATTCATTCTAGGATAATTCTGAGTATGATAATAAACTACAACTATCAGCAAGAGTAAAGTTGGATGTTTTGATCGGCTTGGAACCACTTCGTAACTGCTATTTTTCTCAGGTCTACGGTGAACTGGGTTACCACAAATAGTCATCCCCCAAACAAAATGATGAATGCATACAAACACATTGTGTAGCAAAAATGCCAAGAGTAAAATTTTATATAAAGTTAAAAACAATAACACTATTAAAATCAACAACAATACATTTTAAAGCAAAATGACGAGCAATACATTTTATAGTAAAATGACCAATAGAAGATTTTATCTGTAGTTGAAGGCATACAATTGCGTTATTTTATAGTCGAATGACCAACAACACATTTTATAGTAAAATGACCAATAGTAGATTTTATCTGTAGTTGAAGGCATACAATTGCGTTATTTTATAGTCGATTGATCAACAATACATTTTATAGTAAATAATTCAATAGCAGATTTTATCTGTAGTTGAAGGTATACAATTGCGTTATTTTATAGTTGAATGACCAACAATACATTTTATAGTAAAATGACCAATAGTAGATTTTATCTGTAGTTGAAGGTATTGCCAATTGCGTTATTTTATAGTTGAATGACCAACAACACATTTTATAGTAAAATACCTAGTTTTCAGTAGATTTTATCTGTAGTTGAAGGCATACAATTGCTATTTTATAGTCGATTGATCAACAATACATTTTATATAAATGACCAATAGCAGATTTTATCTGTAGTTGAAGGTATACAATTGTGTAATTTTATAGTTGAATGACCAACAATACATTTTATAGTAAAACACGCAATAGTAGATTTTACCTGTAGTTGAAGGCATACAATTGCGTTATTTTATAGTTGAATGACCAACAACACATTTTATAGTAAAAATGACCAATAGTAGATTTTATCTGTAGTTGAAGGCATGTAATTGCGTTATTTTATAGTCGATTGATCAACAATACATTTTATAGTAAAATGACCAATAGCAGATTTTATCTGTAGTTGAAGGTATACAATTGCGTTATTTTATAGTTGAATGACCAACAATACATTTTATAGTAAAATGACCAATAGTAGATTTTATCTGTAGTTGAAGGCATACAATTGCGTTATTTTATAGTTGAATGACCAACAACACATTTTATAGTAAAATGACCAATAGTAGATTTTATCTGTAGTTGAAGGCGTATACAATTGCGTTATTTTATAGTCGATTGATCAACAATACATTTTATAGTAAAATGACCAATAGCAGATTTTATCTGTAGTTGAAGGTATACAATTGCGTTATTTTATAGTTGAATGACCAACAATACATTTATAGTAAAATGACCAATAGTAGATTTTATCTGTAGTTGAAGGCATAAGTAATTGCGTTATTTTATAGTTGAATGACCAACAACACATTTTTATAGTAAAATGACCAATAGTAGATTTTATCTGTAGTTGAAGGCATACAATTGCGTTATTTTATAGTCGATTGATCAACAATACATTTTATAGTAAAAATGACCAATAGCAGATTTTATCTGTAGTTGAAGGTATACAATTGCGTAATTTTATAGTTGAATGACCAACAATACATTTTATAGTAAAATGACCAATAGTAGATTTTATCTGTAGTTGAAGGCATACAATTGCGTTATTTTATAGTTGAATGACCAACAACACATTTTATAGTAAAATGAACGTTATCAGTAGATTTTATCTGTAGTTAAAGGCATACAATTGCGTTATTTTATAGTCGATTGATCAACAATACATTTTATAGTAAAATGACCAATAGCAGATTTTATCTGTAGTTGAAGGTATACAATTGCGTTATTTTATAGTTGAATGACCAACAATACATTTTATAGTAAAATGACCAATAGTAGATTTTATCTGTAGTTGAAGGCATACAATTGCGTTATTTTATAGTTGAATGACTAACAATACATTTTATAGTAAAATGACCAATAGTAGATTTTATCTGTAGTTGAAGGTATACAATTGCGTTATTTTATAGTCGATTGACCAACAATACATTTTATAGTAAAAAGACCAATAGTAGATTTTATCTGTAGTTGAAGGCATACAATTGCGTTATTTTATAGTCGATTGATCAACAATACATTTTATAGTAAAATGACCAATAGCAGATTTTATCTGTAGTTGAAGGTATACAATTGCGTTATTTTATAGTTGAATGACCAACAATATATTTTATAGTAAAATGACCAATAGTAGATTTTATCTGTAGTTGAAGGCATACAATTGCGTTATTTTATAGTTGAATGACCAACAATACATTTTATAGTAAAATGACCAATAGTAGATTTTATCTGTAGTTGAAGGCATACAATTGCGTTATTTTATAGTCGATTGACCAACAATACATTTTATAGTAAAATGATCAATAATAGATTTTATCTGTAGTTGAAGTCATATAATTCCATTTAAAATAATTTAATTTCGTCATTAAGTAACCCAATGGGGATCATAGGCTGCTAAACGAAATCAATTAAGAATTTTATTTATTGATTTTGTAAATGAATTAAATTTAACATTAAGCATTTCATTTATTTATAAAGAGAAGAAATTTATTTTGTGAATTAGGTTTAAATTATTTGTTTTATTTATTTAGTCTTCGGTATGACGATAAACTACATCATGATTGGGAAATTGAAGATTCTTAGGCGCATCCTGATGTGGAGTGGTAGCACCTTTTAGGGTCCAAGGAATGGGAAAATAGTGAATCCCCAGACAAAAACCAAATACTATAAAAGTGTAAAGAGTAGATATTTTTGTAAAAATACGAGAAATAAAATTTTAGCTAAGAACAGACAAACAATATCTGTTTATAGCAAAATAACTATGTTAAATTATAGTAAAAATACCAGTAATATATTTTTATATAAAAAGTAACAACAAGAACAGTTTATATTTGAACTACTAACAATATATTTTATTTGTAGTTGAAGGCATACAATTTCACTCAACATATTTCGGCATTAAATAACCCATATATGTTGATATACCGTTAACAAAATCAAACAAATATCTAAGGTACCATGCGTGACTCAGGCTTGGGCAATCATTTCTCTTTTCGATTCATGTTGTACTTATTCGTATAAATTCTTATGAACATAAAGTCGGGGATCGGTTTCCTGTTGCCATTAAGTACTATACTAATCACCCAAGATTTATTACATATTAATGTCCTCCCTTAGGTGCCATGCGCGATTCAGACTTTGGCAATCATTTCTCTTTTCGATTCATCTCGTACTTATTCGTATAAATTCTACTGAACATAAAGTCGGGGATCGGTTTCCTGTTGCCATTAAGTACTATACTAATCACCTCAGAATTATTACATATTAATGTCCTTCCTTAGGTGCCATGCGTGATGCACGCTTAGGCGATCATGTCTCTTTTCGATTTATAACTGACTTGTTCATATAAGATTCTATTGGACATAAAGTGGGAGATCAGTTTCTTGTTGCCATTAAGTATTAAATTGATCTCCCCACCGGAATTGCTATATATTAATATCCTTCCTCAGATGCCTGAAGCATCTAGCAGAAGGGCCTCTAACCAGGAGATTGGAGGTTTTCAATAGAGTCGATCCATATCTTGACTACTGCCGTTCCCAGGTCCACCCTAACACACGGTTGTAGCATCTGTTATGGTCGCAGCTATGGTCGAATTGTGTACTCCCAAACAATAACAAAACACAATGAAAGTATAAAAAAATGTATGTTGTGGTGCCCTCCTACGAAAAAATGAACTCTTCCTTTGGATATATAAAAATTACCTGTGTGACTTTTAGAGAGTAGCTAGTTACTAGCAGTTAGTTACGAGCGGTCAAGTACAGCAGTTAACAACAGCTACTAGTCAGGCAGCGTAATAATACCGTCGGACTTACTTATTTCTATAGTACTTGTTGTTAACACTTCTTTAAATATCTTGTTTCTTGTTATACTAATAAACTGTTTTGAACCTTTCTTCTTGTTTCGTGTCTTACTTCCGGCACAAACCGGTCACTACAATTTTGCGGCGAAGTTTTGCCACAATTCCACAATAAATTGGCGATGAAGATTCACAACAATATGTTTTAGTAAAAATACGAGCAATCAATTTTTAACTAAAGAATGGACTAACAATATCTACAATAAATTTTATGTGTAGTTGAAGCCATACAGCGTGCTAAACATATTTAGATTTCGGCATGAAAAATTCAATGCCGGTTGATAAGCTATTAAACAAAACAAACCAAAAAAATAATACCTATTATTTCCAATATTTGCATTGTTCAGACTGCTGTCTTTCATTGACATATTCACAACGTTTCGTCCATTGTGCGCTTCTTTTAAGTTCAACTCTCACCACCCATACACTGTAAAGAAAGAGATCGTTCGCTGCTCACAACATTCAGCAAAGGGCATAAGTACCGACACAGAGATATATGAATAAGAAAGTATCAGTATAAGCAGTAACTTACAACATCACAATTACCCTGGGTATATAACAGCCGCTTCAATAAACTGGGACACCACAGTGCAAGAGGATGACAAAACTCGAAAAACAGCCTCAATCTGCCTACTCTTTGTGAAGGGGTTATCGGAAAAAAATACAAAAGAATTGCAGTCCGTATAACATCACGACAACCTTCACGAGTTAGCCAAGCATAGAAATGAATACTATATGGGAACTAGTAATGAAGAGTACTAGAGAAAAACAATAACAAACAACAAAATTATAATAATGTCTCTGGTAGAAATGGTTGCTAACAGCAAAATAGAATGACAGAATATGAAATCTGATAGGAAAAGTTTATAAGTCTCTACAATTCATACAATGATGTCTTCAATGATACATGGGCCAGTGCATAAAAGCGTTGGTTGACTCCAGTAACTTGGCCAAAAAGAGTTGTATACAAAAACGTAGAGAGTTCAGTTAAAGAGTGATAATTGATACTGAGACATCTGGAAGAGGAATGGCTAGTGGAACTAGAACAATCTACACCGGCGAATGAAATTATGAGTTCGGTACGAAATTCTAATCACTTGAAGAAAGCCGGAGCGTACAACGGTCGAATCATCGTGAATATGACAACAAAGATGAGGACAACTGTCCGAACAATGTAAATAGTGGAAATAATTAAAATATATTAAATCAAGAATCAAGACAAAAAGGTGCCTCAAAATGAATGAAAATATATTTTATCTGTAGCTGAAGGCACATTATTGCTTTCAAAATATATTTGATTGCAGCTATAAAATTGTGTTCAAAATATATAGATGTCTGCATTAAATAACTCATAGAGATGTTGATATGTTACTAAACAACATCAAGCAATCATTCTTTTTATGTGGATCCACAGCCGGTTCCGGCGTGTAAATTATTTCCTTTTAAGTATAAGTAAGTAAACTACAATGTAAATTCATTGTATATACTTTGTAACAATTGATTCTAATTGTAGAATTTGTTAGTTATTAAGCTGTTGGCATATCCCCTTCCAGCACCTGTGGTCATCACGCTTCGAGTTTATTTAAAGGCCAAACATTTTGAATATATTTTCCAAAACAGGCAGTACATAATCATTCTACTCAATCTTATTTTCAAAGTACACTACCATACCATTTTCTCTATTTTGAAGAAAGTTAATCATTAAACCCATTAAAGTGGCACTCTAAAATCTTGAATGCTGATTTTCCAGGAAGGTACTCTGTTTCAATTGGTAAAAATCGATACATATCCCCATATTCTGAATAAATATGCATAAATTACATTTGATGACAAACCAATCTTATGAAAAAAAATATTAAAAATCTAAATAGTCATTTATATTTTGTAGACATCTAGCACATCTAGCGCTGAACTTGCAGAATCGTTAGGAGTTGATTACACTACGGTTTTTAAACCATTAGGGATGATTCAAAAGTAAGGACGGTGATTGCCGTACGAATTGAAGCCGAGAGACGTCGAAGGCCGTCTTGTCTTGAACAGCTCCTTCAACGACAGAAATGTTTTTGCATCGTATCGTGACCGGCGATGAAAAGTGGATACACTAAGATAAACACTAAGCATGGAAGCATACATCAGTATCAGCGGCAAAGCCGAATATCCATGTTTCGAAGCTTCTGGTGGGATCAAGTTGGTGCAGTTTATTATCAGCTGCCCAAGCCGACCGAAACCATCATAGGAGATCGCTATCGAATGCAGCTGAAGCGTTTGTGTAAAGCATTTAAGTAAAAACAGTCGCTATACGAGCAGACTCACGACAAAATGATTTTGCAATATGACAACGCTAAGCCACATGTTGCAAAACGGGTAAAAACCTACTTGAAAACGCTAAAATGACCCACCTAACCAACCCACCGTAGTCACCAGACATTGCCCAATATGAGATCCAAATGCTGCAAGAAAGACGGGAAAAGGTAGTGGCTAACGATGGACAATACTTTCAGTGATATGTTTCTTAATATCTTTTGTGAATAAAACATTACTTTTCATGAAAAATCAACGAGAACTTATTCAAGGTTCTAATAGTTTTAAAGAAATTAGAAAAAAATGGCGTCTTTACTTAGAATTAAAAAGAGACAAGTAAAAATGCTTCGACACCTAATGAGAAAAGAGGTCTTGGAAAACTAGACTCTTATAAACATATTAAAAGCAATAAGAACAGAGAAAAACACCGAGTAACTTCCATAACGAACTTGTGTAATAGGATGACAGAACAAAGATTGGCAGGAATAATGAAAATATAAATCTTACTAAGAGAAAGAACACACAAGAAGATGTGGAGAGCCATGATCCCCCAAATTTTGAAGGATCACATATCAAAGAACTTCGTTAAATATTATCACATCCTAGCATATATATTACTGCTAAGAAAAAATAAATTTAAAAAGTTGGAAAAAATGTACCTGCAGCTTTTGAACGGAAACATTTTGATTAAGGATCCACGGTTTTCAGGAAAATAAAATTTTAGTGCTTGTTTTCTGTTTGGAAATGTATTCTTTCGGTCGTTCCCCATTTTGTGACTGCAAATGCTATGGATTTTCTTCCATTTTCTTTCTTTTCTTCTTTTTGTTACCCTCCTACCACACGGCAATCTTCTGCACCCCTCACCGTGGATGGAGCCAGCCAAGATGCCTTAAGGGTCACAGAATCATACGTACACATAAGACAATAGAAACCGGTAAGTTAGTATGTCGATCAATGCCAACCTTATGTTCCCAATCGAATATCGAGCCAAACCAGACCTGCAAGTTTTATTTAGATTCAAACTAGAACGGTATTTCGATGTGGGAGTAGATATCCTTACGGGAAGAGGAAATGAGGCGGTACAAACTACACAAACTCACTTGCACTCCTAGCCATCCTTTCTGTCTTTATCTTTGAATACATGTGTACATACATGCATATATATATATATATATATATATATATTATCCTACGTCTATGGCACGACTCCGAGTCGTGCCATAGACATAAGATAATATGTATATTTATTAATATATATTTAATACAGCTCCGTTCATACATTGAGTACTGTTTTATCGACACCTAAATAATAACACTATACATATGTACACCCTCATCATATGTATATTTATGAATTTACGTCACTGTATATATATATATATATGTGTGTGTCTGTGGGTGCGCGCGTGAGTCTGTGTGCGTATTGGAGAAAGCTAATCACATTGAACCCAATAAAGTGGCACGCTAAGATTTTGAATGCTGATTTTCCAGGAAGGCACTCTGTTTCAATTGGTAAAGATCGATGCATTTCTGTATATTTTGAGCAAATCTGCAGAAATTACATTTATTGATTAACCAATCATATGGAAAAATTATTAAAAATCTAAAGAATCATTTATATTTTGTAGACATCTAGCACTCAGATACGCAATGGGTAAAGTAGAGAGTGGTAAATTTAACACTCACAGGGTAGAATACCGAACAATCATCTTAGAGATGAAATGAAGAAACAGAAATTTGATTCTACAGTTGTATGATAAGAATACGATGAACTGAAGATGAAAACATCAAGGTATTAGGGCCTTGAATAAGTTCTCGCTGTTTTCCAGCAGATGGCGTTCCCAGAACTAAGTGCGTGTAGTTTCAGTTGGTTACGAATCTATATGGATGTATTATAAGCAAGCTCAGTACATATACACAAAACAATTAAAATCTCTCTCTCTCTCTCTCTCTCTCTCTCTCTGTATATATATATATATATATATCGATTTTCATTTTTTTTTCAATGTTTATTAGTTAATTGTTAAATGTCTAATTTTAATTTGCTTTATACCAAAAATTAAAATTTACATGAAATCGTAGGAGCTAAAAAAAAATTGTAAATATTACATATTTTGGTGACCGTATTTAAAGTATGTTATAAGAGGATAAATTTTGTTTATTTATTTATTTTGTTTTTATTTTTATTTATTCTCTTTTAACGAAAGCATTGTAAAAAGGAAGAAGAGCATATGAATTAGGTACCTTCACTAAATCGCTGAAAAAACAAAATAATATGAAGAAAAGATATTATTTTTTCCATCAAAATGTTTATTATTAAGAGAAATAATAATAATATTTTGTAATTATTTAAAACAAAATCCTTATGACACGATCGACATTTTGGTAAAATATCTTGTTTTGATTTTCGTCAGCAGGTAATCAAATTGTTACGAAAGTTAAAAATTGATAATGTAATATTACGTAACTCAGATTTTTTTGCTGAAGAACACATTAATTTGAAAATTCTTGAAAAATCAATTGTCGGATTTTAATGAATCTTTCAGGACTTATTCATAAATGAATAAAATTATTTTTGAAATTATTATCTTTAAAAAATCTTAGTGAAAATATTTTTTAAACCTGTTTCCCCCATCCACGTAAGTCCATGAAATTTTAAGTAATTAAATTTTGTTGCGAAAAATTGTTTTTATTAGTTAAACGCAGGACGTATTGGGAAATGTAAATAATCTGTTATTTTATGCAAATATTTGGCCTTTATTTATGAAAATCTGCTCCCAAAAGAAAATAAAAAAATGCAATAAATCTATGATATAATTTAATTTGATAAGCTTTTAATTGCTTTAATAAATAATATATCATTATGGTCAGAAGAAAAAAATCTTTCGATCAATAATAAAATTTTAAAATAATTGTTTTCATTTTTTTCTTAGAATAATTTATAAAGTTTCAAAGTTATTTTAAAAATAATTCTAAGATTTGCTGGCGTTAGTTATTAAGCTATTATGGGAAAACTATACTTATTAATCAAAAGTGGAAAAGTTTAATACAAATCGTCAAGACTTTGTATTTCAAAAATTTTTCTTTCTTTTTTTGTGTATGTGAAGTTCTTTTGTTCTTGGTAACTTCTGCGTGTACATTAAAAGGTCATGTGTTTCATGGTTTCTGCCCCTTACAGGAACAAAATTGGACAATTTTGTCAATTCTGGTCGCCATACACTTATCTTATCGCGCATCTGTCTGACTGCCATCACATGTCAAATCATACGGGGAAATGGCAGAAAGATCAACACTCTGTGTTTAAGAAATAGTTTTATTCCAAATTTCATGTTATAAATAATACTTGTGTAAATTAGATTAATTTAATTTTAGATTAGCTAATTTTTCAAAAACAACGTGTCACAGCTGTATATTCTATTTTTACAAGAGTTTAAAACCGATAATTAACTTCTGTTTACAAATGGGTCGATCGCACAAAAATGATTGAAAAATTGAAAAAATTAAAAGAAAAAAATGTCAAAATTTTAAATTCCAATCATTAATCTTTGTTTGAAATCCACCAGCGTATTTCACTTTCTGGAAATAGTAAATTTAATCAGCTTTCAGTTAAAACTAATTTAAAAGTTTCAAGAAAACGTTTTTATTTGAAAAGTTCAATTTAAAATTAGGTATCGAAAATGACTGGAGGTACTTAAAAATGAATATATATATATATATATATATATATATATATATATAAAATAAGAAAATAAGAAAGAAAGATAAAAAATGATAATTAAATTTTAAAAATAAATAAATACATAAATAATAACTAAAAATATATAAAACAACTAAAAAGAACTAAAAAAGAAAAATGAAAAGGGAAAGAAGTGGTATTTTAGGAGATATTCATTTTCATGTTTGCGTGTGGTCAATAATTCACTTTCTTTGTTTAATATATTAGGGTTATTCAGGTCTTTAAAGATGACAAATGTTTCTAAAAGGCATGTTGCATCTTTTACCTATATCATTTTAAGATTTGGTTTTCGCAATGATTTTTCATGTAATAATTAGGTTTTTGTTATTTTTTAATTGATAAAAATATTTGGAAAGGACAGTGCTTTTCTTGCATTTATTATCATTTAAAGTAAATTTATGTTTATAGAATCTTTTTTTTTTTATTTGTTGCCTGTTTAACCAAAATATGATTTAACAGTGCCTGCAAAATGAATATTCGCTTTGTAAATTATACATTCGCTCATACATTGACGGGTAAGTGGACAGAATGTGTTTTTCCGGCATCTACACTTATTTTTCGTAGGGTTTCTGTTAATGATAGTGAAGTTAATTTTGACGGTTGCACATGTTTTCATTTAATATCATGCTGTTATATTGTAAGCTATATTTATCGAAAACGCAACTACAACTAACCTTAACATTGTTTTTGTTTTTCAAAAAAAATAATGTAGGAGAATGGTTGAAATATTTGGGGATTACTTTTAGAAAAATATTTCCCTGTTTGTTTTGACGTTAACATTAGAAAGTGTGTGCAAACATATGATGTTACGTTTGTGTGATTTAGGTATATGTTGTGGATTCCGGGTGAGGAACCGCACAAAATAATGAACACCAAAACAGATATTTGAGATAGAAAGTTAGGTTATATTAAACGTAAGATACAAACTGGAACGCTGGTTAGTAATCCAGGAACACGATTAGTAAGGAATATATATATATATATATATATATATATATATATATATATATATATACAGGTCTTTGAAGTGAAGCCGTGCTGGAATTAGTATGTCCGTGTAAAACTATTGTGGCTGAGTGGAGCTCAGACCGACTATGACTACTGACGCGGTATTCTCTGTGTAACTTTGGTATCTCTCGGTAAATTACGGACCTCTTACGGTACTCGTGCGATGTCTCTAACGGGTCTTTACGATAACTGTCGTATCTCACTATGGCAGGAGTATTTGTATACTCAAGTCGAGTCTATTATCATAGAAAAGGGGAGATGCCACAACAGTATGCTTGCCTTTTTTGCTTTTATCAGAATATTCTAAACACGCATTGTGTTTGCTTTTATTTAAGGCCTTAATATATTTAATTTTACTGTTATCAAAAACTACCTTATTACTAGAGTTAAAAGATAATCTAAATTGAATAGGCTTATCAATATTGCCTAGTATTCTGTGATAGTGGTTAGAATCTTTTAGAACGTATTTATGATTTTAAGAATCTTTCGTGTATGATTTGTACAATTTACTAAGGTCAAAGGATACGTCAAGGAAGTTGATCACTTTAGCGTTAGTGTTGATAGTGATTTCTTGAAGTCTTTTTTTAGTCGGTCTGTTTTTTATGGGTTTGATTTTCGTAGGCGGATTAAACTGTCGTCTCTGTATAAACAGGTGTTTTTTTTTAATCTCGAGGATGTACCTAAGTCTCCATAATAACAAAATGCCAACCAATTCGCAGACCTCTGCAGAATTAAACGCCCCTATAGAAATGTAGAAATCCGGATTGATTTCTTTGGTCCCTAGACAGCAGTCACGAAATAGAATAGATTTTTGTGCATGTTTAATGATATTGAAGTCTTGGTTGCTAATTGGGCAGTAATCTTTAGCTGGTTTAATGCATCAGATAATAGTTTTTCAGTAATAGACGGGTAAAATTCACAAACTGTATGAACGTGCATTCCATTTTATTTTTTTTATTTTAGTGAACCATTCAACAGATTCAGCCATGTTTCTCCACTGGTTCAGACTTGCAGAATTTTTCGTGTACTTGCACGCTCTTTCCAAGATGATTTTACTATTTTTGCCGATATAGTCTCGCATGTTATATAGCCCTCTTTTTTGAAGGCGACTATTATGCTTCTTCTGAAACAATGCTGGGTCTAACACTGCTGAATCAAAGCTGACTGAACGAATCTTCTTTTTTCCTCGGCTTCCTTTTCATTCTAAGATGTCAATAGTCAATAATAACAATCTGCAACAAACGCTTCGTTGAAAACGGTAAGACCTGACCCAATTGCAAATATAATATACAATATATTTTATTTCCTTTTTTTTTTTTCAAACAAACGATATATTTTTCAAACACAGGACATCTTCGATGACAAGCCGTGGAGCGAAGAAGAGGTATTTTGTCAGAGTTGTCAGCACCCCTTTCCCACATCAGGGAGACACGATTTACTCCTTCGACTGTTGCAATCATACTCTTAGAATCAAATTAAAATTTTACTTCACAACTGTTAGTTAGACGTCAGTTCCGCTCTACTGGCAGTTGTCTTCCGGTACAAAGATGAATATGGGGCATAACCTTTTCTGACTCCGTTTGACAAAATAAAAATTCTGAATCCGAACATGTTTTCCCCTTGTACCTGTTTGGCATTTCAACAAAATCCATGCCTTCAAATTTTAAACATCTACGTTACTAAGCGTAAATACACTACACGTTAAAAAATCCATGCTGCCCAATTAATGATTTCGTAACAATTAGAAGAGTTAAGTAGACTGTATTGTTGGTTGTTATTGTAATTTTATTTATAGTCTTTGACTGTGATGAATGTCTGTTGCTTGTGTAGTGTTTGGATTCTGTCATCAATTTTAAATTCTGTAGTAATATTTTTGGCTTCCTACTCGATAAAGTTTTCCCAGTTTGTGGGTGCTTTTTTGTAATATTTATTGATCTCTCTGTGAATGGCTTTATTATATGCATCCACATTGATGAAATAATGTTTTCCTGTCTTATCAGATTAGGTAATAAATTTGATCAGATTTGTTTATTGTAGACAAGTCTTTTAGTCGGAGTGTATTGGTGGTGTTTATGAATTTGATTTTATTAATTACTGAGAATAAGTTCGTGCAGAGGAATGTAAATGAAATAAATATTTTCTATATATGTGTGCGTAAAAGCATACGCAACCATTTAAGAATAGAAACACACAGAAGTACAAACACACGCAGAAGAACACACATGACCACTCAAACGCGCGCACACACACAGACATACAAACACAAATATAAATATTTAAGCATACAAACATACACACACTGATTAAAACAGATACAAAGGCAATAACTCAAACACACACATAAATCCTAATAATTACAACTGATTGTCATTGAATTAAGAATGATGATTCAAGAGTCATTCTAGGTCAGTGGTTTCCAAACTATTTTCTTTGTGTCGAATTTTCTGAATTAAAATTTGCTCACGAAAATTTATATGGTAAAAAGGGACGTTTGAAAATTGAAAAAGAAAAAAAAAGCCAAAACAAATAAATTTGATTAAAAGGAACTAACAAGGTATATCTGTTTAATTTCTTATTCTATGGTTACCACCGTGGAAATTGTGGATAAAATGTTCGCTGTTTATATTTTGTTATTGTTTTTTTCTAGTACTTTCGTTAATCTCAGTCATTTTCAAGAATAAATATGATGTGTGTGTGTGTTAGAATCCCTCTGTCTACATCTTGGTATTGTTTGAGAAACTAAAAGTGTGAAATTGTCTGACGGAACGTCATGTGTTACGATTATTAGGAATGAAAACGTAAAAAATGTATGCGATTTTTATATTTTATTTCTTCTTTAATAATTTTTCTATTTATTTATATTTTCCTTAAGTTAATATAATATAAGCGCTCCTCATCTATATATATATATATATATATATATATATATATATATATATATATGAATAAACTTTAATACTCCATTTTTATAATATTAGGATCTAGGCCGCTTTTCGGCCGACGCTTCTTCAGGGAATAATCGTTGGCACAATTATAATTATATTAGACTAAATAGCGAAGAATTCAAAGAGATCATGCTGGATCACGTTTAAAATTACGATTTTTATAAATACGTAAAATTAAGAAAATAAATAAATTTACGAATAAATAAATTCAACGGAGTATAAAAGAGAAAAATGGTCGTCCACATATCTCCAAATAAATGTCGTGATCTTAAAAAGTTGTCCCTTTGCTTGCAAGGAGCTAGCTGAAATAATTTCAGGCAGAAGGCTTCCAAAATTAATAAATGTTATTCGGATCTACCTGTGTGAAATATATATATATATTCCACATATAAATATAAATTCAGTTTATTTCATTTGGAGAAGATCTATTTTAACAAGCTTTTTAAAATTTGTTTCCTCAGCTCTAAGTAACATCGAGCTCACTGTTAGATCAGTTTTAATATTTAATCTTATATTGCTATGATCCATTGGGATTACGTACTAAATCTTTCCCCGTATTTATTACCGCTATATATATATATATATATATATATATATATATATATATATATATAATTTAATTCCAAGCACGACAGGAATGTTGAGAGTTAACAGGTGGTAACAGGGAGTGGAAATGTAAGAGATTGTTGGGAATAGGGAGAATTGATGGAAGGACAAAAGATGAATCGGTTTCAAAAAGACAGAAGAACGCGACTGAATATTTGAAGATTGTAGTCATCAGGGAAATAAGAAAAAGGCAGTGAGTTTCACAGGAAGCAGCAAGTGCAAGAAAAAAGGTTAGCGTAGAAGTAGTAGCTGGATTTAAGTATTTCAACAGTCAAATGGTGGGACCTAGATGGCAATCTAGTAACATACTTAAATTCATGTAGCCGAGGCACTAGGAAAAAAGCTTGTCAGAGCTTTTTTCATTAACATATTTGTCAAAAAGAAAGAGAGAAGCCACGCCATGTTGGTGAGAAGTGAACTGAAGTCGAGATGCCTGGTTAGAATTGATTACATTACAACAACCCTTTCTTACAGTTTCTCCAGATGAATGCCAGGAACACCAAATCAGATATGGCAACAGTATTCAATGCAGGGTGGAATGGTGAATTTGTGAATGTGCAAGATGAATTTTGACGAGAGAAGTTTCTGGCACGACACAGTGACCCACATTTCTTTGCTGCAGATGCAGTTATTGATTGGATGTTGTCACTCCACTTCAAGTCAGTAGAAAACGTAAAATCAAAGGCGTATTTTTCCTACCCGGGAGTCTAGTGTCAGCCATGCTGATGGCAAGCAGAAAAAAGCTTCTCCGTGATAATCAAATTAAAGTAGATCTGTTTTGGATGCGTTATACAAAATTTACAAGCGATTTTGTGGCCCAGTTAAACACTAATTTTGGGAAATGGTAGGGTTATCTGCATAAATACATAGTTAAGAACAGATAATGTCTTACGCTGCTTTTGATCTTCATCAAAAGCAGCGTAGGACCCAGGATAGGGCCTTCCGAGATACATGATTTCAAGAGAAACTATCTGGAAAGAGGGCCTGTTCAAAACGACGTACATTTTATGATTGGATAGACACGATTGGATTAAATGAAACATTCGTCCTGTAAGCTCATAGCCCTGGATCTTGCGTTGAATGCCAGCATGCGAATTCCTGTCGAACGCCTAGATATCTAGAGCCACAGCTCGAGCTACGCCATTCTTATCCAGAGATTGATATACAAATTCAACGGTAGAAGCCATATTGCTTGTCCAATACATCAAAATACCGTCCCCTGTCTTGAATTATATTTTATTTAATATGGGCGTTTTATTTTGTATAATAACAGCGTCTTATGTTTTGAATCTTTCCTTGCATTGGGTGTTGTAGAATCAGTCAGTTAAGTGCCATACGTGATACACGCTTTGGGCGATCATGTCTCGAAAGAGACATGACTAACTGAGCAGAAGATTATTCTGCAGTAGGTTGCCATTGCTTTCTGCGATAGACAGGTTGCCAGCCAAGGCTATAGAACCCAATCTGTGCAATTATTTAACCAGTAACTGGAGGGAAGAGACGGATTAATACCTTTCCCAAGGGCATTTGTGCGTAAGGGAATGCGAGTAATTCAACTGGAATTTGAACTCGGCTCTCCGATTTGTCGTTCTGAGCCGATATCCACTGCACCACAACGCATATCTTCTGTTGTTGTATAGTATTTTGATTTTATCTACTAATATTTGACTTATGTTGATAGTCTTATTTGATCGTCTATGATGTGATGGTTGATGGTTGATTTCACTGCGTTTCCACAGGTGTCAGGTCAATCTGCGTGAGGGTGGGGTATAAAAATTTAGGAAGGGTTTTAACAGAGGAAAGAAAATGCGATACTAAAATCAGAAGGCGCATTGAGTTACCGAAAATACTTTACAGAAGTTAAACAAAAAGAACAATTTTGACAGAAACAAAGAAATTAGTAATGAATTGTTATGTAATATCGGTCCTCCTATATGGAAGTGAATTCTGGTCACTCTCATTAAAATGATGAAAGTCTTTTCATTATCTATGTTGATAAAGCAACAGAAATTTGATTCTACAGAAGGATGTTGAGACTTTCATAGACTGAATATGTGAGCAATGACGAAGATGTGGAGAAAATGGAAACAAAAAGAACACTTATACTTAACATCAGAAGGAAACAGTTGAAATTTCTAGGGTAAATAATAAGGAAAGAGGGCTCAGAAAATTTGATACTTCCAGGATATAGTGAATGAGAGACAGAGGAAAGCAGGGCATCCCTATCTAATAAGCTTTTGTAAATGTTTTGCTGGACAAGAAATAGAAGAAATAACGAAAAGATAAAATTTATTAAGAGCTACAAAGTACAGGAAATCGGTAAGAGCCATAATCGCCCATATCCGGAAGAAATACGGTACAAAGAAGAAGAACCAATACATACCAAATATGACACTTTTCAAAATGCTAATCACATTTCATGGCACGGAAAAGAAAGTAAATATTCGCACGCACAGGCATGCGCACAGGCATGCGCACACTTGACGTGGTCTACTGGTTAACAAGCTTGTCTCGCTAGGACCATTACAACTGAGTAGTGAGTTCGATCCTCACTGGGTGCTCCCTACTTTCAAACTTGTGCCACATCTAAGCTAGCTCAGAAAATCACCATACCCACACACTCAAAAAACACCTACGCGCACATAAACGAACACGTTCGCGCGCGCGCACACACACACACACACAACAACAACAACAACAACAACAACAACAAAGCAAAATTACAAAAATACCAAAAATGCGAAAGAACAAAGCAAAAACAAAAATGTTAAAAAACAGATCAAGGACAACAATAACAAAATATTAAACAAAAACAACAAAAATGACAAAGAATTGAAAATGACAAAAAGCAATAAACGAAAACACTAAAAATAACACTACCAAAAAGTCAAAATATAAAAAGTATAGAAAAGCACAAAAAAATTGAAAAAACAAGAAAATAAAAAATATAAACAATTATATAAATACGTACGTGCGCGCGCACACACCCACACACACAAAAGATTTTAAAAATCTATTTATTTCAGATTTTGTTTCTTGTATGCCAGTTATATGAACTGAATGTGATTTTCAAATGCTTTTTTTATAAATAAATATATTTTAATCCATTTCATCATGCACCTATTGAAATTGATTTAAATCATGTGCGTACTTCTTAGTTGGATGTAGTGCAGTGGATATCGGCTGGGAACAAGAAATCGGAGAGCCGAGTTCAAATTCCACTTGAATTCGTTGCATTCACTAAGGTATTAATCCGACTCTTCTCTTCACCTATAGGTCAAATAATTGGGCAGATTGGGTTCTATAGCCGTGGCTGGTAACCAGTCTACCGCAGAAAGTAATGGCAACCTACTGCTGAAAAATGTTCTACCTAATCAATCATGTCTCGAAAGAGACATGATCACCAAGTTTTTCACGAAAATATAGGATATTGCTACCAGATAAAAGGAGCATTTCGACGCCCTTCTGAACTAGCCCTTAATACTGTGAATGTCAGTGATTTGTCGCTCATCATTGAAGCGCTTGTCAACTCACCTTTTTTTGACAAACTTAGAACTGTCATAAACCACAGCAGATATTACTCCTGGATTTGATGAACTGTTTGCTGAAATATAACGATACGCAGGTCAAACATTTTCTAGGAAAATACAGTGTCGGTATAGCATGTGGCCTACCTCTTTGATTGTGGTCTAGTGTGTGGCCTACCCAGTTTGAATGTGTCCTGTCTCAGTAAGAGTATATTTATAGATATAAGTATTTATTGCAAGTAATTTTCCCTAACATTAACCCTAACCCTGCTCTACCTTAACCCTTATCTGACAGTTATAATACTTCTTTATAATACGCTTTTTAAGGTAGGCCACATATTATTCTGTTGTAACACTAATAGGTTACTGGGTGAGTAATCAACAAAACGGAGGTTGGAATAAATAGTATATCAACAAGTACAAGACTGGCACGCTGCGTGAAGTAGATACACTGCCAGTGAACTTCTAGTCAATATAATCACTCTACTCTCTCCTTTACTCCAATAGTATCTACGTATTTAAGAGGATAGAAACATACCATTACTGCATTAGGTAGGTATACAACATATACCAATGACAGAATTTCGTAAGCCACATTCCTAAAGTTGGTCACATACTACACAAAAAAACACTTACCTTCTTTAACAAGTACTGGGAATAAGAAGAAATGATTTAATTTCTCAAGGATACACGTGTCCACACGATCTTCTACGAAAGGATTTTCGTGCAGACTGTGGAACCTCTCGCTAGCCAAAATCATTCTTAGTCGCCTCTAGAAATGCCTGCCAAAAAAGTTTCTTCCTGAAAACTAAGACGGCTTTCGCTATAAATCACAGAGTCTCGTAGTTGCAAGCATTGAACAGTCGATGATATAAGAAAGCGACCACGATGACTTCAACTGGAATTGTAGTGCAGTGGATATCGCCTCGGAACGAGAAATCGAAGAACTGAGTTCAAATTCCAGTTGAACTCGCCGTATTTACTTAAGCACAAATACCATTGGGAAAGGTATTTAATCCGTCTCTTCTCTCTCCAGCAATGGGTTAAATAGTAGGATAGATTGGGTTCTATAGCTTTTGTTGGCAACCAGTCTACCGCAGAAAGTAATGGCAACCTAGTGCGGGAAAATATTCTGTCCAGTCAGTCATGTCTCGAAAAAGACATGAGCGTCTAAGTGCGAATCACATATGTCACTTAACAGATTGACCCTAATGTACCTTTTAGCGTTGATAACCTCTACTCTAGACAAACATACTGTATGGCATATTTATCATAAATATAAGTTTATGTCAATATTTTTAACAGGTTTAGTTGTTTAAATATTGTTTTCGTTTTGAAAACGTTCATTTTCATAACGGACTGTATAGACAAACACAAAAGAATGAAAAATAAAGATAAGTATATATAGACAGAATGAAATAAAAATATAGAGCTGTGAGTTGAATACCAGGCTACAGCAGTGGTGAACAAATAATTCGGAAGAGTTAAGTTAAGGGGAAATAACTCATGGCTACCAGAAGTGGTATCGCACATGGAATTAGAATGATATACCTCAATGATCGTAATAAAGGGTTTCAAAATTCTTAGCACCTGAAGAAGACCGGAGCATACAACGTCTGAAACATCGTACTAATGGCAATAAAGATGAGGACAATAGTCTGAACAATGTAAATAGTTTAAATAATACTTTATCTCATAAGTATAGGCAAATACAGAAAAATATATGTACATATAGACAAAAAAAAAAAAATGATGTGTGCAGCGTAAGTGTATTTGGAATGTTTCCCAGGAGAAATTGGGTTGATGATTACTTTTTGTAAATTAATTAGAATGTGTACTGAAAGCGACTCGTCGATCTCAGGTGAAAGTGCAATCCCAAGAACCAATAATCATGATTAATTTTTTATCATTCCGATAAGGATATCAGTTTTATAAACGAAAGTATTAAATATCATTCATATGTTGCAAAAAAAAAAAACAACAAAAAAAAAACGCGTAATATTTATATAATACATTAGATAATTAAAATACCTGCCTGGATGGGTCTCTCAACTCACACAGACTCGCAGACAAGAGGTAAACATTTACAAATGTTAATATACAAGAGAAAAAACTAACAATACATGCATTTATAAAATGTTGTGTCAATGTATCCACAGACGGTTAAAAATTAGTAGTTGAACTCTCGACCTAAAAGTTCCATAAATGTGATCTATGAAAAAAAAAGTGATTAAACGACATTATTTAGGAAAGAAAATTACAAATGTACTTTTGTAATAACTATATATATATACATATATAGTAATCCGCCGACAGATCCGTTTCGCCGTATCACAGCAAATCAGTACGATTAGACTCCGATTGCTTTCTTACCAGGAAATGCTTTCTTACCCGACAGAAATGGCGTCAGTCGGCGACTCTACCCCTGGGCTATGGGCGTTCGGTGGAAGTAGGCAGACCTTTTAGCGCATCTCATTATATATATATATATATATATATATATATATATATATATATATATACTAGCAGTATAGCCCGGCGTTGCTCGGGTGTAATGAAGGCTTTAAAACTGAGCCATGGTCCTGGAGCTCAGACTCTTCGGACGTTGGCACGAAAGACTAAAAAGCAATAGTTGTTTCCAGTTAAAGCGAAACCGTACACTGAAAGAAAAATGAATGAATGTAAGTCAAATTTTGATTTCCTGGTATCGATATCAAATAAGTTTTTTTTCGTCGTAAACTGAATTTTGAAGGCTAAATAAGTTCTATGAGTAAATGGTATCATGGCTGAGACTAAGAATTACAATTATACCTACTTGGAGCCAAACCGAAGCGAAAGCTAAAATAAAATAGCTGAAAAAAATACAGAATAAACAAACACACACACAAACATCTTGCCTTTTATATATATATATATATATATATATATATATATATATATATATTCTGCGCTATTGTAAGAACTGCAATCTTGAACATTCTGAATATCGTTTCTTATGTCTTTGTCTATGTATCAAATTTGATTGAAATCGGACCATCCTTCTATAACCCGATTTTTTTTATTATCGATTTTCGATATTTATCGGGGGTACCTCGACACAAAACCTATCTAAGAACACTCGCAGAAGCTTATAGTACAACTGTGTAAATTTTCAAGAAAATCGGTTCGGCCGTTTTGGAGTCTATAGGTAACGGACACACACACGCAGAGACAGGCACACACACACATACACACAAAGTTCCATTCATAAATAAGTATATATATATATATATATATATATATGTATATATATATATATATGTATATATATAAAAGTGCATATATATATATATATATATATATATATATATATGCACGTATACGCACTTACACTTACACTTACACACACACATATATAAATAGTTACAAAGTTTATATATTTAACAGGGCAGATTCATGCCGACTTCGAAGTTTCATGAAGACACCGTTATGATACTTTCACTCGTCAGGGCTGTTTTTTCGTTAAGTACCGGTTTTTTCTTGTTTATATAGAGTATGGCGTGATATATTGTGAGACTACTCACAATATCTAACAAACTAAAATCAATCCTGTTGTTAAAAATTATTGTCTTCCCATTTAAATAATGTATAGTCTTAGTATGTATCTTATTCAGATAAAATTAAAAAGTACCATGTCTTGACATTATGCTACTTTGAACACTTTCGTAACCCAAATTTTCAACTCCATAGTTCAACCAAATTCTCACTTTTGATTGAACAATATTGAAACCCCTACAAGCATATTATTTAACTTACTTCAGCTACCACTTCTTAATTTTCTAAATCGCCATGAATTCATCTTATATTTTCTAAACAAATCATTTTCCCTATTTATTTTAAAATATTACCTGAAGAACAGTATTGTTATGAAACATGAAAAATTCGTGTAGTGGTAGGATTTTATAAACCTTTGTAAGAAAATTACAATATTAAGCTCTACTTTGTATTAAGCACCCTGAAATGCATGAACAGTGGGTTTTAATCTATTCTATACATAGATACACACACAAAGTTAATATATATATATATATATATATATATATATATATATATATATATGAATTAAATATAGTTTTAAGGTATATTGACGGAGTATTACCCTTGCATCTCTGATTATTCTAATAACAGAGTTATAGCACATGTAAACTTAAAAGTAGACACAGGGGTAAACACCATGTGGAGACAGTCTGTTTTATGTTTCAACGCATGTCCTGGCTTGGCTTGACTATTTATACATGCTGGTCAGTGGTGCATTTTAGGAAGAAAAATAGCCTCTAGCCTCTAGAGTATTTCGAATGATAAACATGCCCAGCCACACACAGGATCATACAATTGACCTTACGATCCACAACAGACCATTGACCAGCATATATAAATAATCGAACCCAGGCACAACACACATGGCCTGAAGATTGATATGAGATATGAAACATTGTTTTCGCTTGATATTGAGCTGTTTTTCTCTTATATATATATATATATATATATATGTGTGTGTGTGTGTGTGTGTGTGTGTGTGTGTGTGTGTGTGTGTGTGTGTGGGTGTGTATGTCTGTCTGTCTGTCTGTGGGTACATTATGCGTCCTAGTAAGATATAAAATGAAAATTGTTATATAAAAATAAACACGGATTTTTTTCATTCTGACTTGAAGACTTCTATCTAATTATGTAACGAGTGCAAAACTCGTTGTCGGAAAAAGATTGGTTCTTTTTATTTCGCGGCAAATCAACACCGCTATCGGTTACTGAATGCCGATATTTAAATATTTTGAATGAAATTTTATTTTTATGCGCATTTGGAGATAGCAATGGTTTTATTCATATAACCTATTAACCTTGAAATGTTTCCTTACACCGCTCGCAAATCCAGGCTTACAGCACCTTTTATTCCGAAGAGACCTTGCTTAATATCGGTGATCCTACGGAAAGTGATGTTTCAACACAATGTAACTGTAAGCCTCAATAGAAAGGCTTTACACTTATATATATATATATATAATAGGATCTTGAATAAGTTCTCGCTGTTTTACAACAGATGGCCTTCCCAGAACTGTGTGCGCGTAGTTTAACATGGCAAACTTGAAATTCTCTTTATGTCATTTCACCGAATTGCAAACAACTTTGTTTTTCATATCGTTAAACATGTCGGACTTCGTGCCAAAGAAAGTGTATGTGAAGAGAATTTTACTTCACTACTTTATTTAAAAGATATCTGCAGTTGAAGCACACAAAATTCTTATTGAGGCCTACATTGACCATACTCTGTCTGAAACAACTTGAAAAGATTGGTTTAGACGTTTCAAAAATAATGATTTTATTGTTGGAGATAGAGAACGCCCTGACGCACCAAAATAGTTTGAAGTTGAAGAATTGAAGGCATTATTTCATGAAGTCTCATGTCAGACGCAAGCTGAAATTGCAGAACCATTAGGAGTTGATAACAAACGTTTTTAAAAGCATTAAGGATGATTCAAAAGCAAAGACATTTGGTACCGTACGAATTCAAGACGTTAGACGTCAAACGGCGTTTTATCACATGTATTTTTTTGTATCGTATTGTGACCGGCGATGAAAAGTAGATACACGTAAGCGGAGAAGATCGTAGGAGTAAGCCCGGCCATGCATCAACATTGGCGGCAAAAAGGTAAATATACGTGGTTCGAAGCTTCTGCTATGCATTTGGCAGGGTCAGCTGAGTGTAGTTTAGTATGAGCTGCTTAAACTGACCGAAAACATCACAGAAGATCGCTATCGACTACAATTGTTAGGTTTGAACCGAGTATTGAAGATAAAACGGCCGCTTTACGAGCAGAGATACGACAAAGGGATTTTGCAATATAACAACTGTAGGCCACATGTTTCAAAACTCTTAAATGAGAAGTCCTAACCCTCCCGCCGTATTCACCAGACATTGCCCGGTTCGATTATTACTTGTTTAGATCGATGGTACGTAGCCTGGCTGAGAAGCCATTTCATTCTTATAAAGATGAAAAAAAAATGGGTCTACTCGTGGTTAACCTCAAAAACATGTCATTTTTCCGACGTGGAATTCAAATACTGCCAGAAAAACGAAAAATAAAATAGTGGCTCGCAATGCAATAATACATTCAATGACATTTTTCTTATTAATTTTAATGAATAAAACTTAGTTTACATGAAAAATCAGCGAGAACTTATTCAAGGTCCTGATATATATATATATATATATATATATATATATATATTTAATATCACCCCGAGCAAGGCGGTAACGCCACTGATGTGTAGGGGGCTACATAGGAGTGAAAAGATTGAAAAAGAGAAAACCGGAAACCGCATCCTAAACAAGAAACAAGGGATGAGCCTCTCCACCTGTTCAATAGAAGTGGATGGGATGTGAACCGGACGATAGTTTAGTCTATCTACTCCAATTGAAAAAAAAGTGAGAAAATTGGAAAAGAAAAAACCGGAAACCGCATCCTAAACAGGAAACAAGGGATGAGCCTCTTCACCTGTTCAATAGACGTATATATATATATATATATATATATATATATATATATATATATATATACGTGTGTGTGTGCGTGTGTGTGTGTGTGTGTGAATCTGCATATGAATTAATCAACCAGATACCTATCCTTTCTTGTATTTGTTTATTTTTCAAACCAATTCCTCCCTTTCTAGCCTCAAAACCCTTCATAATTGTCCTTGTGTTCGGGCAACAGTTCAAATATGTTCGCGTTTGAGTCGTGTTCCCTGGGAAATCATCTGCAAACTGAAAGAAGCAAACAACGCCCGCTCTTATCAATCTTCTTATCGCCTTGGCTTTCCGAAAGGAACGTAACAAAGATATCGCTTGTATACACTATAGATTTATCTGAAAAAAATAAAAAATAAAAAAAAGATTTTGCTTCGGTTCCTGTCTGTAGAAGAGAGTGGCAACAGCAGGCGAAGAGACCGACAAGCCGGTAATTAAGGAAGAGATGGTAAACAATTTAAATTAAAAACTTATCGTTATTTCCGAAATCGGTGGACTACCAATTAAAATAATTATCTATCTGTTATCTAACTTTTCCTGACTGCAACTAACACTGCGTAACTATATTTACTTAGTATATTTTTACCGCGAACATAAGTACGTACTAAATTTGGAGAAACGATATCGCAAAAAAAGTACAGGTCAGCCTATAAAGAATCAATTTTGTTAAATTCTATTTTCGTTTTACATATTGGTATGGCTGGCCACTCGTATCCAAGGATGCCTGTTTACTAGGGTGGGTAGCTAATCCCCATTGCAGAAGTCTTTTCAGGCACATTTGTGTTTGTTCAATGCCCACAGAGCCCACTTGTGGTTTATACTGCAACTGTGGTGCGGTGAATATCGGCTCGGAACGAGAAATCGGGGAGCCGAGATCGAATTCCAGTTGAATTCCCTGCATTCACTTACGCGCAAATACCATTGGGAAAAATATTAACCCGTCTCTTCCGTCCAGTTATGTGTTAAATAACAAAACAGTTTGGGTTCTATAGACTTGGCTGGCAACCAGTCTACAGCAGAAAGCAATGACAACCTACTGCCTAGTCAGTCATGTCTGTTTCGAGACATGATCGCCCAAAGCGTGTATCACGTATGGCATTTAACTGACTGATTTTGAGCAGACCTTTGTTATAGTTTCTGGAAGAGAACACATTACCTTGTGTTAATAATAGTCTGAATAATGTCAGGACCCTAAAATTTTCGGTCACGATGACTGGTAACTTCGTGCTAGCATTACCATAGATGGCTCTCAAAAAGTCCCATTTTATATATTATCAAACGATTAAAAAGTCTTGAAGCCCTTTACGCTAAACAACGGCATCCCTATATGAAAATGTTTCAATCTGAGTACGCACGAGTTGAACTATGTTGAAATGTAATGTCTTTTGAAATATATTCCATATTCAGAGTTTGTGAATCGATAATCATTTCAAACGTCATACCCTTCCGATACTACATTGGTTATTTCTAGATCCGTAATCTTAAGTATTTATTTTTGAAGGATCCATAGAACAATAAGTGCACATATAGAAATTAAAACACCTTTAAACTGATTATACGAGAACATCATTGTTATAATAAATAAACATATTCATTAAATATAGAAAACGCTAAGGTTTAAAATGAATTAATTAAAAAATTCTTTCTTGACGCTTGTATTTTAGTTTTAATTTCAAGCTAAAATATTAAATTTATTATTTCCAATATGCCAAATACTTTGCATTTTAAAAACTTTTTTTCGCTGTCTTTTGTCGCAATCTCATTCTCTTTATTTAAAAAAATCTTCCAAAAATCAAATATACCTTTTTGAATATTAGGTTATTAATTTGATTTGAAGCAAATATTATTTACTTTCAGTTTAAAATATCGCAGAAATACATTTTAACCAGACAGTAGCTGTTTATTTAAGATGTTCTCGGGTTCGACTGCTTGATGGCATGATTTTGCCATAAAAGCTGTAATTGATTAACACGTGAGCAGCTTTTATATATAACTTTTAAGTACACAGTAACCATAAAATTTCGGAAAATATTCTCCGTAATCTAATATTTTCTTGAAATGTTAGAAATATTGGCTTTAAATTTACTATAGTCATCGCACTTATTTTCTGATAATGGTGTGTATAGGCGTCTGTATCTATAAAGATACTTATATAAAGAATTCAAAATTACTTATATAAAGAATTCAAAATTCTTTTAAAAGTATTGTTGTTTAAATATTTGTAATAAGCGTTTCCATTTATAATTACTAAATATAGATTTTACTTTATAATTCTATACTTGAAATGGGTAGAATTAATAGAGATTTCTAAAATGTTTATCATATGAATAATTAAGTTAAATTATTTTAATTAAAATTAAAAAAGAAAAAATTTGTAAAAATATATTATTAATTGAAAATTAATAGTTTTATTACATTTTTTATATTACGATTCAGACAAAATTAAAGGGTGCTTTTGTTTGACAAAATTAAATTGTTTATTTAAATTCTTCAAAGTCTGCTTTTAACTAATATAAATATGAAAAGGGTGGAATTTTAATGTCTCAAAACTACATAAAATTAAGTGGGATAACAAATGTAAAAATAATAAAAAAGAAAGAATTACAATGATTTTCTGAAAAAAACTTTCAAAAAAAAAAAAGAAAAAAAATTAATTCATTTGTGAATAAGTCCTGAAAATTTAATTAAAATTATTTGATTTTTTGCAAGAATTTCCAAAGCAATGTTTTTAAGAACGAAAAAGATGCTAGAACTTTCAGCACGAATATTTAGCCTAACTGCTGACGCAAGAAAATCTAAATTTTAACGTGCTAGAGAGATTTAATATGATAATAAAAAATTGGTTTATCCTCTTAATAATTACATAAAAATTTTTACGATAAAACATTGCTTTTATCAAATTCAGTGGCATTTTTTATCATGGTATGCTCTTTTTTAGCAGATTTTTGGAGGTACCTAAAAATAAAAAAAAAGTATCTTATTAAATGTTAAATCATAAGAAACAGACAAATCAAATAAATATAAGTTTCTTTTTAAGAAATGTAATTATTTTTGTTTCATTAGAAATGATAATAAATTGTCCGTGTTATTAAATAAATTTTATTTTTTGAGTTTGAGTTTGAGTTTTGTTTAACGGCATATCAACCTCGATGGGTTATTTAATGCCGAAAAATAGGGTTTAAAGGTTTTTTTTAATGGTCGGTTTTAGTCAAATTTTAATGATAATTTTTTTCTTTTTATTCTTTTTTATTTTAGAAAACTAAAAATGTTTTCTAGTTTTGTATTCAAAAATGTGTCATGGTAATAATCTTTTCTTCAAAAATGTATTGTTGGTAATATTTTTTCTTCAAAATATATATTTTTCTACAAAAGTAAATTTTTATGTATATATTTCTGTAAAAGTGTATTTATATACTTTCATAGTGTTTTGACCCAAGTTTTGGGGTTAACTGTTAGCCCATAGATGGAACCCTAACAGATGCTACCACTCCGGGTCAGGGTGGACCTGGGAACAACAGCAATTAACAGATGGTTCTATGCTCCTCACAACCTTCCAAACAGAGACCTTGCTGTCTGATGCCGTTTACCGTCATCAGACAGCAAGACCAAATAAATCTTTTTAAAAAGTATACTCCTTTTTTACTTATTTTATGTATACTCCATTTTTACTTATTTTATGTATACTCCTTTTTTACTTATTTTATGTATACTCCTTTTTTACTTATTTTTAGATCATCATAATTTTAGTGTGCCGTGGAAGGTTCAGGTGTGGTGTGAAATAAAAATGGCTAACAAAACAATTGTATCAGAAAAGGCCAACTCTGAATTCAAAATCAGTTAAACGTTGGTGTCAACCTATTTGCTACGAAAATCACAACGGGGAGGCTGTGACTCTATTCTCTAAATAGACCTCTAATGACAGTGAATCGGTGGAGTATTGCTGAAGGAGTGGAACTCATTATTTCTCCGCTTGGTAGTTTGTTAAAATCATTCTATAGAAAGACGATATTATAGCAGATCATCTTTGGGTAATAAAGTTAGGCCTGCTGGTCACAAGTTGTGAGCGGTGAGATCGATCTCCACAAGCGACTTTTTAGTTCTGCGTCTTCCTCTCATTTGTAGCTATAGCTATTAGTACATTTTGTCTTGTTACTTCTACCAAAACCTGCTCCGCCATCTATTTGTTTAAGTCCATCAAGTATGCCATGAACTGTTTCCCCCGTCTTTCTTTTCCTGTATCCGCACTGCGAGTATTAGATCCTCCAAACTCTCTTTCTTCATTACAAGTCCTAGAAACTTCAACTGCCTCTTCTTGATGCTAAGTATAAGTTTCCTTTTTGTTCCCATTCTCTTCAAAACCTCGTCATTGTTCGGTCCAAGCTATTCTCAGCATCCTTCTGTAGAACCACATTTCTGTTGCTTCCAGCCTTTTCTTCATCTTTCGGAAGATTGTCCAGCATTCACCGTCATGTAGGAGGAAAGATATAACGTAACAGTCCAGTATTCTTTTCTTTGTTTCCAATGAAGTTTTCTGTTTCTCAATACACTGCTTGGCACATGGAATGCGTATTTTGGCCATCGCAATACGTGTTCGGATCTCAGTGCTGCACTTTCCTTTCTTTGTTGTTGTGTACTGGAATCAAAATTGCGGATAAATTGACTGATGTTCATGTTTGTTAATTTGTTCAAGTAATTTCGACCGTCATTTTCAAGAACCAATTTGTGGTCTGTGTAGTAGGCTTTGTTTGCATCCTGGTGTTCTTTGAAAAGCTGAAAGATTGAAATAATATACGATAATTGGGAGCGAATCACACACACACACACACACACACACACACACACACACACACACATATAAATAAATATATATATATATATATATATATATATTCATCGATTTCACCTCAAGCAATCCACTAGGTAACAAGGAGTTACTGTGTGGGGAATAATTAGAAAACAGAATCTTAAAAAAGAGCAAAAACAAAAGAAGACTTGTGATTTTTAAATGTAACTTAGATGTGGCACAAGGCTGAAAGTATGAGCGTCACCCAGTGAAAATTGCGCTCACTATTTAGTTACAACGATTCTAACGAAACAAGCTTGTTAAACTTTACACTAAGTCAAGGTTTTCAAAACTGATTTTGAAAGCGTAGTTTAGATGTGACACAAGACCAAATGTATTAGGTATGCAATAAGGATCAAACTTCCTACTCAGTTTTACATGTTCTAACAAGACAAACTTACTAATCGTTATACAACATCAAAGTGCGTGCCGTTAATCAGGAGGATTGTAAAAAGTGATCGACATTGCATTTAAATTTTAAAGAATAAATTCAGTGGAAAGCACCGATCTGGAAGAGAGTTCCACAGTCGAGAATTGCGAGAAAATTAACTGGTATATATATATATATATATATATATATATATATATATATATTACCAGTATAGCCCGGCGTTGCTCGGGTTTAATGAAAGCTTTAAAACTAATCCATGGTCCTGGAGCATGGAGCTCAGACTCTTTGGACGTTTGCACGAAAGACTAAAAAGCAATAGTTTTTTTCCAGTTAAGGCGAAATCGTAGACTGAAAGAAAAATGAATGGATGTAAGTCAAATTTTGATTTCCTGGTATCGATATCAAATAAGTTTTTTTCGTCGTAAACTGAATTTTGAAGGCTAAATAAGTCCTCTGAGTAAATGGTATCATGGCTGAGACTAAGAACTACAATTATACCTACTTAGAGCCAAACCTGAAGCAAAAACTAAAAATAAGGGCTGAAAAAATACAGACATTCAGGCAGATAAACAGACACACACACAATCATCTTGCCTTATATATATAATCAATTTTCTGCACTATTGGAAGAAGTGCACCGTGAAACTTCTGAATATCATTTCTTATGTCTTTGTCTATGAGTGTATCAAATTTTATTAAAATCGGACCACTCCTTCTATAACCTAGCTAAGAATACTCGCAGACGCTGTGTAAATTTTCAAGAAAATCGGTTCAGCCGTTTCGGAGTCTCAAGGCAACGGACATATACACGCACACACCGACAAAGTTCCATTTATAAATAAGTTTATATATATATATATATATATATATATATATATATATATATATATTAAACTAATTCTAAGCTATTTTTTTTTAGAAAAATAAAAACCGTACTTCCAAAGATAATAGTAAATAGGATGGGCCCTCATAATGTTGTGGACATCAAAAGAAACTGCATACTTGCATGTTCTCTTCGTGAGGTTGACTATTTCAGGGACGTACAAGACAAATGTTCGATCATATGTTGTATATCAGTGATGTAACAATTTTGGAACTTTATGAGAATGTTACAATCCAAGATACATGCATTTAAACTTGGCCCTATTATACATAAAATATAATAAACCGTGCTTGCGTAATAACTCATTTACGAATGAAATATACATATCGACCAATTTACCCTGACGAGCCGTAGGGTGAAACCTAGGTAGGTTTGTTGGCTCCTGCTTAGATTTTCTGTATATATATATATATATATATATATATATATATATATATATATATATAGCATAATAAGAGAAACCGCAAGTGTTCTTTTAATAAATATAGAAAATGCATATAGTGTGTTCTATTTTTTTTTTTTTATTCTGCTACACGTTCTTCTGGTCTCGCGACCGTAGGACGATGACTGACAAACACTGCCTTAAGACTGTCGAATAGAAAATAATAAAATAAAAATTAAAACACATCTTTTCTATATTTTCTAAAAGAACACTTGCGTTTTCTCTTTTCATTATAGATGTATATATATATATATTTTTTTTAAGCTATAATAACCTACCACACCACTTCATTCAGCTAATATGGTTGCATATTTATTTTTATTTGAATTTGTGGCATCCCTGTGCCTCTTCTACAAATACTTTCATGGCTTCTGCTCTGATGAACTTAAATCACTGGTGCCCCCTAGGTGTGAGTTCGCACGAGATACTAGATTGGCAACTAGGTCCCATCCTTTTACAATGAAACCGCAATTTCTACTCCAACAGCTTCTTTTCTCGCACTTCCCGCCTGTGGAATTCGCTTCGGCATGCTTGCTTCCCAGACGGCTATAACCTCCAGGAGTTTAAATGTAAGATCAATAGACATCTCCTAACACACTAACCCTCCCATTCTCCCCAACTCTCCGCCTATGTACATCCTAACTCGTCTATCGCCCTGTGTAACCCCCTTCGCTATAGTGGCAGTGGAATGCCTTGCTTGGGGTGACATGATTAAGAAAAAAATTATTTTATTTTAAGTTTCCTTATCAATATATATAACCCTGTAACTGAACCACGTTTTACTGCTTAATGATAGTGCTTTAAGCACCGAAATTCTATAGCTTATGAGTTGCAGTATGCTATTATTCTAACAATATTAATAACTATATACACCCACATATGTGTGTGTGTGTGTGTGTGTGTGTGTGTTTTAGGAAAATAAGATGCTTCTACAAGCGGAGAAGTGCGACAACTTCTGGTAATACACTGAATCTTTCATTAAGAACATTCCTGATGTTATCAGTTTTCAACTTATTATCTATACTGATGATACAACTATTTAATCCTGTCTTAATGATATATCTAATCGGTTCGATAAGGTCGAATCAACAGCAGATCTAAAAAATCATTCAAAAGGTTGTTAACTAGGGCAAGAAAAGTTACTGCCTTCTAAACGAAACAGTTCTTTTTTAATCGAGTGAGAGACTCCTTTCTGCCTTATATCATTCGGGTATATTGATTCTAATCAATATATCCAACTCATATGAAAGTAAATTCATACATTTTCTTTGCTCCTGAGAATTGATAATAAAATAATAAATACTCTTTCTTAGATTTTTAATTTACAAGAATAATTTTATAAATCAGGTTAGCAAGATTAATTTATAAATTCAGTTTGTCATCAGCTGTGTCGATGGAGGATTAAAAAGGTTCTCTCAGATGTGTCGTTTTGGAGGCGGTAAAATTAATAAGCCATTCCCTGCTCCAGTTAACAACAGAAAATAGGTAATTTATCTCGATCAAATCTATCTATCTATCTATCTATCTATCTATCTATCTATCTATCTATCTATCTATCTATCTATCTCAGTGTTTTCATATCTATCTATCTATCTATCTATCTATCTATCTATCTATTTATCTATCTATCTATCTATCTCCGTCTGTTCATATCTATCTATCTATCTATCTATCTATCTATCTATCACATTTTCATTATATATATAGAGAGATATTATTAAGAGTAAGAATAAATGGAATAAGAATCCACAGCTTGTAGCATTTACTTTTTAAAACTGCTCAATACAAAGAAGAACAATATTATTATTGTAATATCTTTATTATATGTAGTTATAACAAAACGTTTTACATCGCTACACAGAAGTTATCATGTTTCTGTACTATTAATGGCATTTCGTCCTTATACCCCACTTATACCCCACTTAATTATCTCAAAAAGGGTAGCGAATTGTTTTAAAATTTCCATAAAAATCATTCCTATCACTAGTGAATAAGCATCGCCTGATAAAATACAATTAGCAGTACAAAAACATGATAGCTTTTTACAATATATATATATATATATATATATATATATATATATATATATATATATAGATAAGTTTCAGCAGATCTATCTATCTATTTATCTCAGTATGTTCGTATTTATATATCTGCAAAGTCACTGATAGAATTTGGAAGGTATCAGCATTGCTGAAATGGAAGCCATTTATCATACTCAGCGATCACAGGATTCGATCCAAATGGCTAAATGGGTATTACGATACTTTACTGTTGGTAATGTACGATGCATTTGGTCATGAGAGAATGTCTCGATGCAAATACCTCGGTAGGAAATGCCGCTCTTTATGAGTGAACTGAGAAGGAACGAGAGAAAAAGAGACATTTTGCGAGAGATAGGTTAGCTGTGTAAAAGAGTGACAATGTAGGAAAGAAAAGAAAGAAGTTTTAACAGAGAGAATTTATGTCTAAGATGGCTTAGTTACAAATGTTGGTTACGTTAAGAAATGAAAGGATGAAGTTTGAGAAAATATGACGAAAAGAAAAGCGAGAATGAGCATGTGTGTGTGCGCAGGTGAGAGAAAGGGAACAACGAAAATGGATAAAGGAAAGAAAAGAAAAAAGAAAGAAAGAAAGAAAATCGGCGATAGAGGTAGAGAGATAGATAAGCTAAAGAAGAAAAAGAGAAATGACCAAGAAAATATAGAATGTAAGAGAGAGGAAATATGAACAAAGAAAGAAAGGAAGAAATAAAACTGGAGAGGAGGGTGTGACAGAGACAAAATAGGAACGTAAAAGAGAACTAACGAAGAAAGAAAGAAAGAAAGAAAGAAAGAAAGAGGCATGAGTATAGAAAAGTTAAGGAATAAAAACTGATTAAGAAAATAAAGAGCAATATCGAGAGGAAAGAGAAAGAAAGAAGGAAGGAAAGAAAGAAAGCCGGACAAAAAGAGATGAAGATAAAAAAAAGGGTAGGAAGAAGTGTGAGAGGGAGACAAAATATGGGATAAAAAAGGAAACCAACGGAGAAAACAAAGAATGAAAGAAAGACAGACAGAAATTGAAAGGGAGAGAGAAAAGAAGAAAGTGTGAGACAGACAGACAGACAAGTATAAGGGTTAACAAGGAGAAAAACACCTGCTGTTGTTGCGTGAAGTAATATTTTTGATGTCTTATTCTTTCTGAATGTAGGTGATCATCTCTCTCCAAATCTTCTTTGTGAATTGCCCCGATTTCTGTTGAACTAGTTCAACGTTACGATCTGAAGGATTTTGAATTCATAATAGACCTTCCCATAGTGCTTGGATTCAGGAAGTGGGCTGATGGGGTGCAGGCGATATGAAATTGAGTGTTAAGGAGGCGGTAAGGAACCATTAGAATCAAATAATAAAGTAAAATAAGGTAAACCTACTAAATAAGGTAAATGAAGAAAGTCGAAAGAAAGGACTACAAATAACCTCCAAGAAAACCGAATCTATGGTCATCAGCAAACAGAGGAGCCGAAAATGCCAAATACTAAAAACAAGCAGGTACAAAAATTTAAGTACTTGGAAGTCTTCTAATAGAAGACGGAAAGTGCGACACTGAGATCCGAAGGCGAATTTACATGGTGACCGAAGCATTCCAGAAGTTGAGTAAAGTATTAAAAAACAGGAAAGTTTCGCTAGAAAAAAAAGAAGAGATTACTGGATTGCTATATGATACCTGTTCTTCAAGATGGCAGCGAATGTTTGACAATTTCATCAAAGATGAATGAAAAACTTGAAGTAATTAAAATGTAGTTCTACAGAAGGATGCTGCGGATATCATGGATCGAGCATATGAGCAATTATGAGGTATACGAAAGAATGGAAACAAAGAGGAAATTAAAACTGAGCACCAGGAAAAGACAGCTAAAGTTCCTGGGACATGTGATGAGGAAGGGAGTGATGGAGAATCTGAAAGAGGGAAAGACAGACAGGAGAAAGCAGCGGATAACATGTTTGACGGGCCTGAGCAGGTGGATGAAGGAGCTGGATTTGGGTGGGGCAACAGAAGAAAGCGTGCTGAGAGCTACCAGAGATAATGAGACGTGTAAGGCCATGATTGCCTACGTCCTGAAGGGACATGGCACATAAAAGAATATTTTTTTTTTACAAAAATCTTCTTTTATGTGCCGTATTCCTTCAAGACGTAGGTCATTCGGGCCTTCCACATCTTCCTCTCCCTTGCAGCTTTTAATACATTTTGTCATTACTTTTTCCAATCCCTGCTCTGACGTCCACTTGCTCAAGCCCATCAAGTATGTCACGCGTTGTTTTCCTCTGTCTCTGTTTCTCCTTCTATGCGCCCTGTGAGTATCAGATTCTCCAAGTCGCTTTCCTTATTACGCGTCCTAAAAACTTCAGTCATCCATTATCTTTTAGAACGTAGAAGGACTACCTCCGCAGATGCTTAACTGTTAAACAAGTCATTACGTCAAAAATGTCCTGCTCTAGTAAAAAGAAAAGGTTTTGTCAATGCAAGGCCCTAAACCTGACAAAACAATCATTCTCAAAAATAGAAAATCATTAGGGTGGGTGGTTCCTCCATATCATTCAGTCTCAGTTACAGATTTTAATTTATTTCGATCGCAAGAACATTTCGCTCGCAAGAACTGCAGGGTCGTTTCCGTAACGACTTGCGGAACTTTCTAAAAAAAATTGGATAAAACAATATTTTTGAGGAAGATATCAGATTTCTTTAAGAGGTTCATTGCTGATATCTTAAGTGTCATTACTCACAGAATCACTGAACCACGAGGAAACAAATAAATACACATCAAGCACGATCGTGTTAGACATATCGAAAGTTTTTGACATGGTGCGACATAAAAAGCTTTCTGTACAGGCTCTTTGGAGTTACTGAAAGTGTCTTCTCATTTTTCAAGTCCTTGTTAACTGATTGGTATCTGAACTTTTTTAAAATCATATCACCCCGAGCAAGGCGGTAACGCCACTGATGTTCAGGGAGCTACATAATAGTAAAAAAGATTAGAGGAGAGTGAAGAGAAGGACGAACCAGTTAGAAAGGAGCAAGAGAAGGAAGAGAATACAGGTGTGATGACAGTCGCAGAGGTGAAGAGAAAGGAAAGGATATACAGGGTGGTGAAGAAAGAACTAGGGTCAAGTGGTTAAGAGATGAGTATTGACCTTGCATTTAAATTCCTGGAGGTTGTAGCCGTCAGGAAAGCAAGAAGGAGTAGAATTGTCGTCTGCATTTGGTTGATCTAATTGTGAATAGGTAAGACCCAGGTGCCAGAGTAAACACCTGTTGCAGAGGCATCAGTGACTTAGGTTCGTTGGAGCAGAAGCCATAGAAGTATCCATAGAACAGACAAAAGGAATCAATACAAGTGTTCCTCAAGACTCGCGGCTCGATACAATCCTCTTTCAACTTTACATCAATGATCTGCCTAAAGATCTTTTGTGGTCTTTTATGCTGATGATATAACGGTGTACGAGTGCACCTCCAAACTTAAGGTCTTGCAACTGATCTCTCTGCTGACCGAGCTCTAACACCTCACTGAAAGAAAAACAGGTTCGTCATTCAGTGTCCCAAAAACCAAACCCATAACGTTTATCACATAACGAGCCTTAAATACTCACCTCACGCGATGAACAGATGTTCTCTCAGGAAGGTTTTATTTCTTGAGCATCTGTTGGACCATAAGCACACACCAGACCTCATATGGGACTGGTATATAAGATCCATCGCTAAAGTTGCTGGAAAAATTATCAATTCCCTGTATTGCTCCAAATTGTATTTGACTACTCTTGCTAACCTCTACCTTTAGAGCCAGATCAGACCAAAATGGCATATATGGGTTAAAGCTGCACAGTCTTCAGTTTCCACACTTTATAGCGTCCAGAAACGACTATGTAGTCTTGTGAATGATAGATTATTTTTCTTCTAGACCGCTTTTTAACAAACTCTATCGTTATTCCCATGGAAATTCTTCAAGCGAATTACGTTCCTTAGTTCCATCAGTTCTAACCTTCGCAGTTAAGATACGCCATGCTACTCACATTCTAACAAAACACTTTCAGTCCCTTCGTATTCCCTTCTCCTTGAATAGCTTCTTCCCATGAACCTCTACTTTGTGTTACCCGCTCCCAAGCGGGTACTTTCCCGATAGCTACAATCTTAATCCGTTCAAGTCTAGGGTTAACCACTATATTACACACATCTTCTCCCAAACTCTACTTCTTACATCTTAGTCTGTAACCTACTGTTTCGAGTGGCTCTAGGGTCTTGTATAGGATAGGGATTATATAAGGTGAAAATTTTGATAAATAATATTTAAATATATTTAATTGCTTTTTAAATTTCTGGTAAAACATAATCATATTCTAATATATTAGATATGATCTCAATAATTATAGCGATTTTCTAAACGTAGTTGAGATGTACTACAAGGTGGAAAATATGGAGCACCTAGTGAGGATCTAACTCAGTACTCAATCTTAATTCTTCTAGCGAGACAAACTTGATAACACTTACAGCATGTTGAGGTTTTAATGATTTTCTAAGCGTAGCATAGATGTGACACAAGGCCGAAAATGTGGAGCCCCCAGTGAGCATCGAATGCATTAGTCAATAGTAAATGATCAAGCAAATTAAACTTTGCTAACCATTATATCACGCCGAGGTGCCTTGATCTAAATAATTATGAACGTTTAGTTTATGCCATCTATGCTATTATGAGATTGATTGTTCAAGTATATGATGTGCGGATATTTAGGTCAGTATGCATATTTTATTTAGAAACCCGTGGCGACATAGAATACGTCAGTTAGTTTAGTTGTGCTTACGTTCCTACAAGCCGAGTTGGAAAATCGTTTTTTTGTAAGCCCAGAAAATTATAAATTGATAATAGTTTTGTTAGGTTGAAATCTGTGCACTGTAAAAAGAGCCGGGGGAAATTTTTACTCCAGACTAGAGAAACATTCGCCAGTTTAAAAAAAAAAGAAAGAAAAAAATGTTTGGTCTACAATAAAATATCTGTCATAATTTGAATCAATAACTGAATGAAAATTTGGAGTATTTTTACTTAAAATTGCCGCATATTTCACTGTAAAGCGGCGTCATAATTAGTGATAAACATTTTGCCTTGGGTGCAAATTGCTATCGGCTCAACTGCCTTCATTTTATTGAACCCGCCGGGAGTTTTCGTAAAAGTTTCGTTAAAAGTGTTTTGTGTATAATAGAATAAACTCTTAATAGCATAATGTTGAATTTTGTATGAGCCACGCAGTGAGGATCACGCTCGCTAATAATTGTTTAACAGAATAGATTCGTTAACCGTTAATCCATCTTGAGGTTGCTGAAAATGATTTTCTTACAAAAATGCATTGCCAATAATTCAATTAATGATTTTGTTATGAGAATGCATTGAAAATAATTTTACTATGAAAATGCGTTGTAAATGATTTTGGTATGAAAATACATTGCAAATTATTTTATTATGAAAATTTATTGCAAAAGAGTTTATTATAAAAATGCATTGCAAATGATTTTACTATGAAAATGCATTGCAAACCATTTCATTATAAAATGCATTGCAAATGGTTTTACTATAAAATGCATTTCAAATGATTTTACTATAAAAATGCATTGCAAATGATTTTATTATAAAAATGCATTGCAAATTATTTTACTATGAAAATTATTTGCAAATGATTTTATTATAACAATGCACTCCAAATGATTTTACTCTAAAAGTGCATTGCAAAATATTTTATAATAAATTTGTTGATTTTATATTTTGCTCTTTTATATAACGTAGATTTTGTTTATAGAACACCTTGACAAGGTCACCCCCACGCCTCACGGTCAACTAGACGCGGATTGCTAAACATTTTTCAAAGTCGAGTCCCACATACAAATAGCTTATATTGGTTGATTTCCCATACTGCAATATTTATTAGGTTAGGTTTGTTAATCGCCCCACATATCAGCACTTGGTTAATGTTAGAATATCCCAGTGAGGAAGGAACTCATTCGTATGGTCTAAACCGTCTAGCCATCCAAATTACTTCTCAACGTCCCTACTGCCTGCTTTTGGGGGATTTATTCTTTAGAAGCAAGATATAGTTTCTTCATGTGAGTTGTTTAACTCTTGTTATAGAGATTGTGAAAAAAGGAAAAGAAAAAGTAAAAGAAAGGAGAATTGGTCAGCGACACTGTTATTGATACTTACAAACATAATTGCAAGGATTTGGTTAAATCTAAAAAAATATAATGTAAATATCGAAGCCGTGTAATGGCCGAATTTGGAGCTCAAATCTTGATACGAACTATTAAGATCGTGGCGGTAGACTCCATTTGTGATGAGAACAAATGTGCGTAATACACAGTCATCGCTTTTGGATACTATTTTGAGCTCACAACTCAAGGACACATAGCCTAGCGGATAAAAACGTTGGCTAAATTCAGTGACTTGACCCAAAGAGTTGTGAGTTCCATACCTGGCTACAACAGAGATGAACATGCGCACGGAAATTTAAAAATTTGTAAAAAAATATATATTTTTTCATACATGCGTTTTGTGAATATGCTTTAGCCAATTTCATTTTCTTTTTTTTACATAATTTTATTATTATAGATTATATATCTAAAACACATATAAATATATATACATATTTAACTTTTAAAATTCCCAGCGTCTTTTATTCGTATATTTAGTGTCAACGTAAACAAAGTGAGTCCGATGAAGTCCTAAAATTATATATATATATTTGTCATTTCGCGATATCCCGAGGTGTGACGCATCGCAAACTTAAGAACTGCGTTTATTATTTTTGGTAACTATTGCCGTTGCCAAGCGGAGTTTTATGTCAACACAAAATAAAATCGTCGGTGATGGTGGATTTTATAATATTTCAGTTTAAACTACCTCTCTGAAGATGGCTCATGTGAGCCGAAAGCTTAGAAGAAAACCAATAAATAATTATCCAAATGTTGGAGAATTTTTGTTTTTATTTTCAACTGAAATTAAAGCAAAAATACGACGTTTAGAACGGCTCATGATTAAACATAATAGACATTCATTGTCTCTTATATTTAATAGCATATGTCTAGAAAATATATATATATATATGTGTGTGTGTGTGTGTGTGTGTGTGTGTGTGTGTGTGTGTGTGTGTGATGAATTGAGTTAAAGAAAGATAACTGATACTGAGATATCTGGAAGATGTATGACTCATGGAACTAGAACAATCTACCCTAGTAATCAAAATAAAAAGTTCAGTTCGAAATTCTAATCACTTAAAGAATGTCGGCGAGTACAACAGCCGAAACGTCGTGAATATTGCAACAAAGATGAGGACAACAGCCGGAACAATGTAAATCGTGGAAATAATTACAATACATCATTTTAGTCATCTCATGTAGACAGAGCCATTCAATCATTTCTACAGTTCCATTATTTTTATCTCATTATACCCCAAAAGGAGATAAAGCCACTAACTCACAACGAATTACTGAACGTGGGAAAATATGAGAAAAATAAAACATTGTTAAGGAGAAAGAGAACAATAAAAACAGGAATTAAGAAGACAAAAAATAATGATTGACATTGCATTTTTAAGATCATAGTTGTCTGGAAAGGAAAATTCCGGAAGGAGAAAATCTTAGCAAAGAACTTGCGGTTTTTCAATTGTAAAAATAATGACACTGCCAATCTAGTAGTGTGCTTAAATTCGAGGTACCAAAGAGAAAGCTCGTCAGAAAAACTATCGTGACAATATTTGTTGAAAAGGCTAGGTCTGTGGCTGTCCAGTTCTCTCTTTTCAATCTTGACGAAATGTCACGAACCTCTCGCTATTTCGTCACTGCTTGTTTGGGAAATTTTCCTATGTGTTATATTCATTAGATGTACTAGTTCAAATTTTCACACTTATCAAGCGCCATGCTATTTACACAGGGTCAAATCATACTCATTGCCTTTGTATTCCATTGCTAAGAAGGAGATTCTATTCAACCCGCTTCTTACCAAGAGTCTCTACATTGCAGAATAGACTTTTGCTATGGGAAGCTTCCCTGACCATTAGAATCTTAACCTTTTCTAGTCAACCGTCTTCTTTCATTCTCAAAAAAATATTATAATTTTCATTTATATATAGTTGTGCCCTTTTTTAATTCACTTCCGTTTTTTTCTTTTTCAGGTAGAAGTTTAAAGTGGTTATTATCGATCCCTAAGTTTTAATGAAAATGCTAAAACCGCCAAAGAAAGCTCAAAGTGTGGCTTGCTTCTTATTTACAAAACAAAGTATGGAATACAGCAATTAGTCTCAGTATCCATACCTGGAACAAAAATCCATACCTGGAACAAAAAATGGAAACAAGTAATATATTACAAAAACCAGAAACTGAAAATCACCAAGATGTGTTGCTTGCAAACAATGTAACCAATATGGAAGCGTTGTTTCGTATTTAAATAAAGTTTATTTTTACATATGTATATTTATAAACTTGTCAAATTTTAAGGTAAATTTTAAAATTTTACAAATAATTTACGAACATTCTGTTTTTTCTAGTAATTCTTTATCTTCTATGTTCGTTGTTCTTTTTGGAAATTAGATTATTAAAAAGTCTTTATGTTATGGTGCCCTTCTACGAGGAATGGACTTTTTCTCTTGTTATATTATGATATAGTAACCTTTGTGATTTCCGGGAGAGCAGTAAAAGACGCAGTTAAGGGCAGCTAGTGCGCAGTTAAAACCAGCTACGATTTCGGCAATAAGTTGCGTAAACTGTACCGTTCGAACTTACGGATTTTTATTTACTGATTATTAACACTACGTTGTATATATGTTCTTGTTATACTAATAACTGTTTTGAACCTACCTTCTGTTTTCCGTGTCTTACTTTCGGCACAAACCGATCACTACAACTTTGCGGCGAAGTTTCGCCACAACTAAACAACAATTTGGCGACGAAGGCTTGCATTAAGATTTGCCACAACGGATTGGCGACTAAGATCCACAACACTTTAAAACTTACTGTTTATTAATTTTTCTAAGTAATCTTTGAGTCTTTGTGACCACTGTTCGTTTTCGCTCTAAATTCCCATTACTAGATGACTGACAGTTTACACCTATTATCCTTCATTTCAGTCTGTTCTTGTAACTGCTAAATTTTTCAAGCCTACTATCTCGTAATATATTCCAGAAATTTAATCTGTCGCTTTCTTATTTTGGACCCTTACAGCATACTGTATGTAATTCTGTTAAAAAACATCCAACTCTTTACCACATCTCTTTTTTGAAATCCATTCATGCATTCAGTCATTAAGTAGTTTACTCACTGGTTTACCCTGCTTTTATTACTCGTAAGTGTTAAATTTCTGTCTTATTTCTTTAATTAATTGTGGTCGTTTGTTTATGATTGTAGACATTCTGCACTAGAGAAAGAAAAGGCCGATGTGCATTAATTAAATATTAAGTAATTAAATATGTGCAAGAGAAAGTAATATTGTTATTATTAGTAGTATTAATAATCAAATTAATAGTAGAAGCATTAGTAGTTAGATTAAAAATAAAAACAGGCTGTATATACTTCTCAAAATTTACGCGCGTTAAAACATTTTTGCCAAACGAAACCCAAAAGCGATATGAGATAACGATACACTTTTATATATCAAGAATAATTTTAGGGAAAAAGATATATGACAAAGTGGAAAATGTTTTCATGTAACGAGTTTCAGACTTCAGACGAGGTTCGTTTACGTTGATGTGACTACACATGCGCATGGAAATTTGAAATTTAGTAAAAAAAATTGTTTAAAAATACATGCGTTTTGTGCATATAATCTAGCCAATTTCATTTTCTTTTCTTTTTTACATCATTTTATTATCATTATATGCCAAAAACACATATAAATACATATATATATATATATATATATATATACTCTGAATTTTAAAATTCTTAGCGTCTCTTATTCTTGCGTATGTTTAGTATCAACGTAAACAAAGTGAGTCCGATGAAGTAAAAAAATAAAATAAAAACTTATAAAAAACAAATTTAATTATATATATATATATATATATATATATATATATGTGTGTGTGTGTGTGTGTGTGTGTGTGTGTGTATTAGGTGCCTTCACTCATTTTTCCATATGTAAATTTTAAATTGAAATTTTAAAAATGGAGAAGTTTTCTTGTAACTTTTCTATTAGTTTAATTGAAAGCTAAATGATTAAATTTACTATTTCCAGCAAGCAATATACATATATAACTGAGTTATGTAAAATTACGTTTTCCATTGTAAACCATCATAACAATTTCGTTACCTGCTAACTAAAATCAAAATATAATTTTTACCAAAATTTCGAACATGTTAGACGGGATTAAATTTTTTTAAAAATAATTAAAAAACACCTTGATCTTTCCGCTTAATGATAATATAAATATTTTTATTAAAAAAAATTATTATGTTGCAGTCTTTTTTATTTATACATTCATACTATGCTGTTTTTTCAGCGATTTAGCGGAAGTACCTAATATATATATATATATATATATACATATATATATATATATATATATATATATATATATATATGAAAAACTACTAAAAAGTTGTAAGTTTAAAAATGTATTTGTTGACAGTATTTGTTTATTTCTATTATTATACATATTAATTATAATAATAGAAATAAACAAATACTGTCAAAAAAATACAACTTTTTAGTAGTTTTTCCAGTACATATTAAGAGAGTATACGTGGTTCATCACTATGTTATATATATATATATATATATATATATATATACTGTAACCCTGTTGTGCTTTTTATTCACACTCTTGAGTAGATTACTCGTTGTTACACAGATCTTTTTTTTTCCTTCCATATGTCATGTGAGTGTTCAATTTTCTAGGTCCTCTTTCAATGATTACTTCATTAAAAAATGAAACCAAGATCATGCGCAAATGTTTGACGTTTACACGTACATAAAAAGGGTAGTGAACATTTCTCGGATCGACCGAAACAGGATTAAAAAAAAAGTATTTTGAGATTTGATCTTGTCGACATATTGTGGAAGAGGGTCGGGCGCAAAACTTGTACAATGAACATATCCTATACGATTTTACTTATGACTGGAACTATACACATTGTATATGAAATAGCTAAACAGTTGCGGCATAATTAATTACATATCTCTGCGTACACACACACACACACACACACACACACACACACACACACACACACACACACCACATATATATATAGTAATATTTTTATTATAATTGTTATATTTAATTAATAATTTTTAATTATAATTCATTGTTTATAAATAAAAGATGGTAAACTATGTTTTTATTATAAACACATAATAAAAATATTACTATAAATATTGCTATACTAAGTATTGAGCACTCTTCAAAAAAGTAAATGCTGTGAACAGTGGACGGTTAACCTATTTGCTTCTACTAGTCTACTAGTCCTAATATATATATATATATATATATATATATATATATATATATATATATATATATAATTAGTTCGTTTTTGGTCATAATTAAATTAGACCAGTAAACAGTTGTATTAAAAGTATTCAATACAATTATATTGTGGAAAATTTGAGTATTTATATTTGAAAACGAGTTATTGCCGCAAACTAGGTTTCAACCTTTCGGTATATTCAGGCGTACATATCATTTGTATAACCAACATCAAACACTGCCTGACGAAGAGAATCTATCTCGAAACATAAATTTCCGTGTCGCAATGTACAATTAATTCATAACTATATATATATATATATATATATATGTATTCTCAAGCAAAAATGAATTAAACAATGAGTTACTGAACAAAAAAAAAAAAAAGAAATTATCAGTAAGTGTAACCATAACATAAATACTTATTAGGTTAATACAACCATGGATGAAACCGTTACAATTTCTTCTGATTTTGAAAATATCGCGTTCAAAAAATTCTCGTTACGTGAGCGTTCGAAAAAATTCCCGTTTCGTGAGCGTTCATAAAAAACGGTAAAATCAGTTCTTGCATATTCGCCTTAACACATCTACATGGTAGAAACCTAGGTCGCGTAATAACTCGTTTACAAATTATATATATATATATATATATATACTCACACACACACATCCATATACACACACACACACACACACACATATATATATATATGTTAATTATTACTTTAGAACATACTGTAATAATTAATAATAAATATTCATTGCTCTATTTTTATAATGAGCACTGTTTTGAATGTTGCAAATATTTTATTTTATTCGTTTCTTATTCATATAGATGTATATATTACACAGTAGGATTTACTCTTGCCTTATATACATATATAGATTTATATAAATGTATGTATATGTGTGTATATAGCAAGTGAAACGAACATTATGAATACTGTTTTTGAACGTTGTTAAAATATTCCTAATTCGTAGTTGCAAAGCAATTAGTCCAGATTAGAAATCGACAAATACAGTAGCTAAATATCTTTAAGTAACAGGCATCAGCCTGTGTATGGAGGTAGACACGGAGAGAAGTTGCATTCGCACACGTAATTTTAATCATATTTACATCCATCCATTAGTCCTACGATTAGATACGGAATTTTATATTCGAATGTCGATGCAGTGAAATCATGCAGTGTCTTTCCATTCATTTGTCTCTATCGGATTGAGCTAACATCCTATAGTACCTTCGAGTAGTTGCATCCTGTGGAATTGCTTGTCGTTCGAATCTATGTAATACAGCGGACGATGAATGCCGATTTTCTGGGTATATACAGCGTACTTTAGTTTTGTTTTGTTTGTTTAACCGCATATCAACACATTATGTGATATCTAATTTCAACATTTCAGACTCACTTGGGTATTTTGGTAATTTCGTTTTTACTATGAAAATGTATTACTTTTTATACTTTCATAATATTTTGTGAAATCGGAGAGCCGAGTTCGAATTCCAGTTGGAGTCGTTGCATTTACTTACGCGTTCATACCCTTGGGAAAGGTATGAATGCATCCCTTCACCCTCCATTTATAGGTTGAATAGTATGACAGATTGTGTTCTATAGCCTTTGTTTTTCAACCAGTCTACTGCACAAAGAAATACCAACCTACTGCAGGTAAATCTAGTCAGTCATAGATCAAAAGAGACTTGATCGCCCAAGTATGGCACTTAACTGACGGGGCGTTTTGACCCTGGTTTTGGGGTTCACTATTTGGCCATAGCTGGGGCCTCAACAGATGCTACCACCTAAGGTCAGAGTGAATGTGTAAGCAACAGCAATTAAGAGGTGGTGAACAAGCTGCTCAAAACCTTAACATTAGAAGCTTTGCAGCTGGATGTAGTTTATTGTCATACCCAGGACGTCAGAGTTCTTTTTGAATTGAAAATAGCTACAATACCTATATATCATTTTTATTTGTTCTCCTGCCACATGTAACCAATTTAAAATAGCTGTTAACAATAACATTCTTTTTTGTTTAATTTGTAATTTATAGGTGGATACGATAGTCTGTATTACGACACATATATGTGCTTATATAATATCGTATCTATCTATCTTAGCCACTTCATATCTATCTATCTATCTATCTATCTATCTATCTATCTATCTATGTCAATTTGTTGTTATCTATCTATCTATCTATCTATCTATCTATCTATCTATCTATGTCAATTTGTTGTTATCTATCTATCTATCTATCTATCTATCTATCTATCTATCTATTTATCAATTTATTCTATCTATCTATCTATCTATCTATCTATCTATCTATCTATCTATGTCAATTTGTTGTTATCTATCTATCTATCTATCTATCTATCTATCTATCTATCTATGTCAATTTGTTGTTATCTATCTATCTATCTATCTATCTATGTCAATTTAATTTGTCTTATCTATCTATCTATCTATCTATCTATCTATCTATCTATCTATCTATCTATGTCAATTTGTTGTTATCTATCTATCTATCTATCTATGTCAATTTGTTGTTATCTATCTATCTATCTATCTATCTATCTATGTCAATTTCTTATTATCTATCTATCTATCTATCTATCTATCTATCTATGTCAATTTATTATTCATCTATCTATCTATCTATCTATCTATCTATGTCAATTTGTTGTTATCTATCTATCTATCTATCTATGTCAATTTGTTGTTATCTATCTATCTATCTATCTATCTATGTCAATTTGTTGTTATCTATCTATCTATCTATCTATCTATCTATCTATCTATGTCAATTTGTTGTTATCTATCTATCTATCTATCTATCTATCTATCATTAATCTATCTATCTATCTATCAATCTATCTATCTATCTATCTATCTATCTATGTCTTTATTCTTATCTATCTATCTATCTTTATCTATCTATCTATCTATCTATCTATCTATCTATCTATCTATCTTCGTCTTTTCAATATCTGTCTGTCTTACATAAAATTATCTTTACGAGTGTCAACCACGCTTTAAATCTGTTTAATTCAGAATTATTCGCTTAGTATTTTGTTAAACTTTCCTGTCTCTAATTACGACGCCGTTGTGCCTTGCATGAGAATTTCTATGTATGGTTTTCCTTAAAGGGTTGTTAACGACATTCCAACCCAGTTTTCCCTCTCAGGCGGTAGCGTATGCTTCCAAAATCAGGCAACCCTTTCCAACTATTTCATAGCTCGCTCTCGTGTTTGCGCCCGAATGGAGACACATACAGACCAAGTTAGGGTGTATCGCATATCTACCTGTGCATCTTGTTGTAGTGTAAAGGTAATAAACGTGTTTAACACACCATTAGTAACGTAAATTGCTACAGTACTCACTGGGCGCCGTAACATTTTAATCTTGTACACACAAATATTTGGTTGCATATTTTTCTTAAATAAGATTTCTCGAATATTCAGTTCGTTAGACGAAATTGACTATATATATATATATATATATATATATATATATATATATATACCGTTTATTAATTAAGCGAAGAGTCTACTCAAATATGAAGATGTACTAAAATAACGTTTAAACAAATACTATTGAGTGAAACAGTGTGAAAGAGAGATGTACTAGAAACGGATTATACAGACACAAGATCATACAGGGGGAGAGACGGCTCCGTTGTGTCACTCTTACGAGGGAAGCTGACCTGTTGCCTTGAAAATCCGCATTTGAAATTTTGACTTTTGTCATGGTTCAAAAAGCGATCAGTAATTACTGGTGGGAGAAACTTTATCTCAGCTAACAAACTAGACAACGTTGATACACACGAACACAAAACAAACGCACGTGATGCAGGCACACACACACACACACACACACACAAAATGTACAACCACATAAAACCACCCGTACAAGCACACACACACACAGACACACACACACACACACACATATATATATATATATATGTGTGTGTGTGTGTGTGTGTGTGTAGATTGTATATTGTGACACTAATTCTTCATTTATACATGCTTTATTGAAATTGAAAGATAAGGAAGATGGTATAAGATTTTATTTTTATTCAAGTAAGAGGGCCAGAGGAAAACAACGAATAACCTACCTAAAAACTTGAGTAAATGGATGTCAGAACAGAGTTTAGGAGAGATAACAAGTAGACAACATTTACATAGGACAGGAAATGTTAATCACCAACTTCCTGAAGGGACGCAGCACATGTAATAATAATAATAATAATAATAATAATAATAATTGGGATAAGAAGTACATATAAACAATAAAAAGAAAAAGAAAAAGAAATAATAATAATAGTAATGATAATAAGATTAATAATAAGAAAAAGAAGGCGAAAGAGAATAATAATACGAAGAACATTAGAAGTAAGAAGAAGAAGAAAAAATAATGAAATATAAATATAAATATCAACAATAATAATAATAAGAAGAAGAAGAAGAAGAAGAAAAAGAAGAAGAGGAAGAAGAAGAAAAAGAAAGAGAAAGCGAAGAAAATGATAATAAGAAGAGAAGTAGAGGAAGAAAAAGAAGACGAATAATAATAAGAAGAACGTCATTACAGCTTTTCTCTAGTATTTTTTGGTACTGACTTATTAAAATTCTCTATCTGCCTCCTGTTCAATGAATCATCTCTCTTCCTTTCTCTCTCTGTCTCCCTCTCTCTTATATATATATAGTATCCCATAATATATATATATATATATATATATATATATAGTATCCCATAATAATTGAACACATAAAGTATATTGGATTATAAAAAAGACATAGAGTACTAAGTATATTTATTAAATAATTATACAAGATTTTGATATTACATTCCTGAGATGGTCGTCAGCATGAAGAGAACATACCACACCTCGCTCTCTCAATTTGCACTCATACATTTTGAAGGTCCAGCACCTGCAATATAGATATCAGATGCCTGTAGGAAACATGAACATCTTGCATTTGAAACATTGCATGGAACAATATATATATATATATATATATATATATATATATATATCCTGGGTAAAAAACCAATCGTACTGATGAGCTGTGATACGGCGAAACAGATCTGTCTGCGGATGACAATATATATGACAATATATATATATATATATATATATATATATATATATATATATATATATATATATTGTTTTTAATGTTTGTATTTATATGTAAATCCTTACGTTTGAAGTGTAAATCCGAAAAATCGATGTAGGTTAGCTATCAAGTGTATGTTTCAACTTATAAGCAAATAAGATTTAAAAATATATGGCTATTGCCACAATACATTTTCTACTGTATACATTTCAATGTCACGTATCTATACAACTTTCGAGATGTGTAAACATCGCTCTAGCTTCTGTGTATACGGTTGTTGCGAAGGAAGCAACACATTTACAAATAGCACGGTAGTCAGAAGAATGGTGATGGAATTGGGCGAATCGGTAAGGGTCGTAATCGCCTCGATTGTTAATAACGATGTTATGTATTTGCCTGACTTGATAAGGACGAAGGCTGCACAGTGATGAGAGTATATAGAAGACATGATAACGAATTAAGTATGGCTCATAGAAATATCATAATTACGGTGGTGAGGAAGAGGAAGGGGTGGAGGAGGAAAAAGAAGAAGAGGAAAAAAGTGAGAATGCTGTCGGGGGTGGACATTTATTCTTTCCACATAATCTACCCACACACACACACACACACACACACACACACACATACACACACACACACACACACACACACACACACACACACACATATATATATATATATATGGTACATGAAAATGGCATGTGAAGAGGTTGAAAGCGCTTGGAAATTCGAAAATTATAGAACATTCTTACATTCTATCTCTAGCAAATAGGAAACATTTAAGAATACTAGAAAAATTAAATCACAAATTAATAAAATATTCCTTGTTAGTCGTTTTTAATGAAACATATTTAAAATAGATACTGCTGCCCAAATATACATTAGTATATATATATATATATATATATATATATATATATACACACACATCATATATATATATACATATATATATATATATATATATATATATATATATATATATTACTGTCTCTCTTTTTCTCTCCCTCTTTCTCTTCCTTCCTCTCTCTCTTTCTGTAACTTTTACTTGGTAAGAATCATACTGACCTTGAAAGGAGGTTGGTCCGAAGTGATTCTAGTCTCTATATTACGACCCATTTTTCAGAGAAACGAGTCGGTAATAGGTAATTATTCCAGATATTAGTTTTCTCTTCTGGCCTTTTTCGTCGCCGTCTTCAGGGATCCGTACTTAGCAGGTGCTTATATATATATATATATATATATATATATATATATATTAACTCGTCTGAAAATTATTCTAACACTAGGCAGGTATTCAAAAATCTACTTCCTTATATGTTATTATTAATATTATTATTAATAAAAATAATAATCATAATAACAATACAGCTGTTGGAACTTTTCTTTTTTTTTCTTTTTTTCTTTCGTTTTTTTCTTTCATATTGCTGCTTCTCGAAAGACTATTCCATCTTTATTGTTACCACAGCTGATCCATTCGCATCTCGCATCTATTAAAGCTAATGATGATGATTCCTGTAAGAGCACTGGCGATGGCATTGACGGTAGTCGTGATAGTGATAACAATACCATTACCATCACTGCCACTAAAACTACTAGTACAAGCAGTACTAACAGCACCTATCTATCTATCTATCTATCTATCTATCTATCTATATGTATATATATATATATCAAAGCAACAATCCTGCCGATGACAATGCTTCCAATATTGTGTACTCGATGATGCTAATAATGATCAGCGTGTAACATATTAGACAGACACCCCTACGTTTTCTCTCCGGAACTAATCGTGGAAACCTGATCTGGTCGGATCTGCCATGGTTGGCTACCGGGTGATTCGTACGGCTAGCTGTCCGCCTGACTGCCTGCCCGGCTGGTGGGGTTGCGGACTGTTGGGTGCCGAGATGGAGCTGGAGGTGAATTGTATACAGAAAGGTTGGTTGTTGTTGTTGTCGTCAGAAACAGTAGCTGTGAAAGAAGGTAGGTACGCGGCTGGCTAGTAGAGGCGAGGCTATTGTGATGAAGAAAGAAGTAAGTGATGCGCATGGAGAGTGAAAAAAAATTACATCAGTACATTTTGTAGTCTTTTCTCTGGTTCTCTTTCCTTCTCTCTCTCTTTATATTTTTCTTACTTGTTCCTCTTGTATTTCTCTTTCCTTTTTCTTTTTCATTTTGACTTCTTTCTTTCTTTCTTTCTTTCTTTTTGCATTCTTCCCTTTTTCCTTCGTTCATTCTTTCTTTCATTTCTTCTTGTCTTCCATTCTTTCTTTCATTTCTTCTTGTCTTTCTTTTAGCATATTTACTTTTTTCTTTTACTCTTTGATTGTCTTATCTTCTTTTCTCCTTCCACTTTTTCTTCTCTTTCTTTCGTTCTTTCTTTTATTCCTCTTTCTTGTCGCTTTTCATCCAATTTTTCTTTTTTTTTTTTTACAGTATTTATTTCCATTCTTATTTTTCTTTTTTTAATGCTTCTCTTTTCTTTCTTTCTTTCGTGCATTTAATTTTCTGTTATAGTCAATGAACTCTTTTACTTATTCTTTCTTTCTTTCTTTCTTTCTTTCTTTGTCACACTATGTTATTTATCCCCTTATTTCCTTTCTTTCGTTCTCTATTTCATTTTCACTTCTTTCTTTTCTTAATTTACTTTTTCCTTCCCTTTTTCTTTCTTTTGTATTATATTTTATTTTTCTTTCGATCTTTCTTTCATTTTTTGTGCTTTATCGTTCTCGCTTTTCTTTCTTTCTTTTTTTCCCTTTCCTTTTTTCTTTCGTTCTCACATCTTTCTTTCCAAAATTAATCATTTAATTCTCCTTTTCTTTTTCTTCAACGAAATTTTATTTTCTCGGCTTTCTTCTTTTTTTTTCCTTACTTGCCATTTATTCTGTCTTTCTCGCTTATCTTCCTTTCATTCATTTGTTCTTTCTCGTCTTCTCTTCTCTTCAATTTCTTTCTTTCTTTTTTTTCTTTCAAGTTTTTTCATATCTGTTGATACACTCAGTCACTTACAATATTTCTGTATTTATGCTCTGTCGCCTGCAATCAGTGGGTCGAATCCTGGCAAGGTCAGAAAAAAAAATTATATTCAAAAGTATCGTAAGATATATTTAAGACATATGGAAATATGAAACTACACAGTCTTCGAGCCAAGTTCATTTTTATCTATCTATCTATCTATCTATCTATCTATCTATCTATCTATCTATCTATCTATCTATCTATCTAACACAGTATGCTCATAACTATTTATCTATGGAGATGAAATTTTTTTAATAATTTTTATATTTTGAAATTTTTAAATGATTTTTCGTTCTTCTACGTGTTTACGTCTTTTCTCTCTACATTTCCCAAATTTATCCTATGTTCCTTTATTAAAAAAGTACGCGCACACACGCATGTACAAACACAGGCATGGACACACAAACACACACATGTAGACACGTCCGAGCACCTTAAAACGTCGTTGGTGACTTCTCCTGAATGCAGCCACATGCACAGATTCCTTCTGCATCTGCTGCTGGTACATCGACTATGGCGTCGCCTACTATACTGGTTGCTAGTTGCGCTACGCCAGCCACAGCTACAGCGCCCCATTACTTTGGCGCAGGCATTTTTTTCAACTCGTGCCGAAGTGAAGATGACGAAATCAATAAAAAATGATAACAACAGAGTAAAAGAAATAAACATGAAGAACAGTTAGAGGCTTTTTAATAAGTCGCAGATTGGAGAAAGAGATTTAGCAACTCATTGTGATATATATATATATATATATATATATGGAGATAGATAAATAGATACGCATGAGCAAACTAGCAAGATAGGTATGAACAAGATTTGATAGGTATATAGATAGATGATAACGCAATTTTCAGATAGACAGATAGATATAGATAAACGAATAAGGTGAGATATATATATATATATATAGAGAGAGAGAGAGAGAGCAACAGAGACAGAGTGAGAGACAGGGAGAGATAGGCATAAACAGATTGTGAGAGATAGACAAATAGATAGGTAAAGAGATCCATATATATATATATATATATATATATATATATATATATATATATATATTGATATGGAATTAAATTTTTTTTTATTTAAAATTAATTCAATTTACATTGTGACATGGAAATTTATATTTCGAGATATTACCACGTCATCAGGCATTGTTGGTTTATTGAAGTGAAAATTAAATCATTTTTATAACAATAAAGGAACAAATTAAATTAATTTAAATTAAAAAAAAACTTAATCATAATTGTATTTTGCTCTACGATATAAGTTGTATTGAGCACTCTTTTAAAAAAGTAAATACATGAGAACTCGAAATTTTAAAAATGTTTGTTCTATTTACATGGATACATATATATATTGTGTATTTTGGCAGCATTTTTTCATTAATACAGGTTTACATTGCACTTAAATGAAAATTCTAACATATTCCGACATTTAAAACACCACGGCTATCAACACACACTTCTTAGGAAAACACTTGTGGAAAATACGCATATACCTAGACAAGAAAATAATAACGAAAACTTAAAATTCTAGAAGCTATCTACATCAAACAGTTTAAACCTAGCCTAAATAAAATAAATTTCGAAACCTCTACTAACATACTTCAATGCCTATAATCGACGGGAGAGGTCATACTTACCCCATACACCATAATAGCAGCAGTTCCCAGACGAATCCCTCATGCCACTCAATTGAACAAAAAACCGACTACCACCATTCCTTCTCGGCCTACAGCCATGTGCGACACAAAAAATAGACCAGTCTAATTTTCTCTGTATAACTCCACTCTGTTAATAATAATTTAAATGTTCCATGTTCACTGAACATTAAATGTTCATCCTTTGATAATGGCTTATGTAAGCCGAAAGCTCAAACCTGAAAAAAAAAATCAACAATTATTGCGATTTCTTGTCGTCTTTCCCTGACAACACTATCAAGCTAATCAGATCATACGAACGGATCTTACACAAAATAAATAGACAGAACTTGTCTATATTATTCAATGAAGCCTGTATTAATATATATATATATATATATATATATATATACATGTGTGTGTGTGTGTGTGTGTGTGTGGCATAGTGATGATATATAATTCTTTTAAATATCATGGACAATTTTATATACAGAAAAAGAGGCATCCACAAACTGATAGAGATAGATAGATAGATAGATAGATAGATAGATAGATAGATAGATAGATAGATAGATAGGGTAATTTTAAGATACATACATAGATATGAACTGACTGAGATAGATAGATATCAAGAGACTTTGTTTAGCTACACGCATAGAAGGAAGAAGTCTCTTAATATAAACCAATTCGGTGTCTATTTCTTGTCTTTTTGTTTTTTACAATGGCGTTTAACATGTACAAGGCCTAAGAGCCACTCAAGTTAGAAGATTACAGATTAAGAGGCACAATTTATGGGTTTATTTTAAAAAAATAACAGTTGAATCAATACTTGAAAATTCTCGTGATCAGAAAAGCATCCTCTTGCGAGTCGGTTTCACAAATCAGCGGTTCTTCGTGGGAAGAAGCTGCTCGAGTGGAAGTCAGGGCTCAATAATAGAATACGAAGGAAATGAAGGCGATTTGCTACAGGGTGGATTGCCGGTCGGGTCTTAGCCGTGACGGTTAGAACAGATAGAGCTACAGAATGTATAACGTCTGAACACTTTCCATGGAAATAGCGATCGAGCAGCACGATGTTCAGTTTGTGGGAAATGCGTTCAGGGTGGTTCATTACAACACAACTTTGGGCTCTATGAAGACTTAAAAGTGAAGACACATATAGAGCAGGGTTAAGTTCGTGTGAGTTTGGCCTTTATAAAAGGTAGAGTAAAGAAAAGTTAAACTATTTGATAGATTCTCATGAATTTTCCAAACGAAGCAGGACCGGAAACATTATCTACACCGGTGCAAAGAAATGGAATCTTGCTCCTCACGAACAGACATACACACATGTGCGCTAAATTTCAGATATATAGATTGGGAAGATTAAGCTGCGATTGTTTTAACCTTTTCGGTTTTGTCAGGTGATTTGTATTGACTAATTGCTTGAGGCTTAACGCTTTGATAACTCCTTAACCGGAAGTTCAAAATAGGGCAGTGATTTGTTACTGGGGATTTTTCATCCGAGTTTGTACGAGAGTAAAAAAATAATTTCTAATGAGTCTACATCCGGACATTATTTAGGATCTTTCATTTTGTAGCTTTTGTCGTACTGGAAATAATACTTTAGCCAAATACTCTTCATCTTTTTCCTTCGTCATTTTCCTTCAAACAAGCATTGAGCACTTTCTAATGCAACTTCTTACGGGTAGAATCTAAATTTGATTCAAATCTTACCTGTAACTGTTTTATATATATATAACACGGGCATCTCATGTTTACTAAAATTATACAAAAATATATTGAAATACTGAAGAGTAAATTTATTCAATAAAATCGTGATTAGCTTCAACCATGGCCTCTAGACAATTTCGAAATTTCCTGCAACTCTTCTAGACGTTTTCCTCGTTTACATTGTTTACCAATGCTGCCATAATCCTTGCCTTAAGTTCACCTTTGGTGTTACAAGGAGTTTTGTTGGTCTCTTGCTCAGTTGCTACCTACACATAATATTCGAGGGTTTTGCAGTCTGGGGAGTTAGGTGGTTAGATGTAAAGGCTGATGTCGCTACAAAAATTGCCATGACTGGGTTTTTCTGTCGGTGTGTGGCATGATGCAGAATCTTGTTGTCAGGCATAGGGTCTTCTAGTAGCTGCATGCAAGTAGAGTGGAAAGGAAGAAGAATATGATGCAAGTGTTGTTAGGGAAAGTATGTGAGTCAAAAAGAAAAGAGATAGTAATTGACTTTTCATTTAAATTCTTGGAGATTGTAGCTGTCAGGGAAGCAAGTATAAAGAAGGGAATTCCAAAGCGGGAAGTGCGAGAAAAGAAGCTGATGGAGTAGAAGTTGGGTTATATTTCACTGTAAAAGGGTGGGACCTAGCCGCTAATCTAGTAGCTCGACTAAATTCATGCAGAGGGGGCACCAGGGAGTTAAACTCATCGAAGCAGAAGCCGTGACAGTATTTGTAGCAGTTAATTTAACGTGTAAAATAAAACAAAATAAAAAACAAAACAAAACAAAAAAAAACCAACAAAAACAATCTGCCTTCTTAAGAAAAAGAAAAAAAAATTTGGAATAGGGATATATATATATATATATATATATGAGTGGGCATTGAAATGAACACTGTGTTCCATGCTTAAATGCAATCGTCACGCTTAATGATTGCGTTTCAGCATAAAACAAAATGTTACCGCTGGGTGTTGACTCCAATGTCCACTTAAATATTTACATATGCTCTATCCCTGGTATTAAAGCTATAAATATAACATAGCTTAAAACTATATTTTATTACACACACACACACACACACATATATATATATATATAATTACATATTTAGAATCTTTCTTACCCGATCCCACCTTTCACTTTTTATTTCTCTTTCTTTTTTAGCTGTTATTTATTTATTTTCATTATTTATTGCTATTTATTATTTTTCTTTCATTTCCTTTTATTATTATTACGTCTCTGTAACCTCTCTGAAGCTGGCTGATGTGAGCCGAAGGCTTAGAACCAGCATAATAAAAATATCCAAATTTTTGACAATTTTTGTCTTTTTTTCACTTGAAATTAAAGCCAAAATACAATGTTTAGAACAGCTCATGGTTCGGGTGTAATGAAAGCTTTAAAACTAATCCATGGTCCTGGAGCTCAGACTCTTTGGACGTTGGCACGAAAGACTAAAAAGCAATAGTTGTTTCCAGTTAAAGCGAAACCTTAGACTGAAAGAAAAATGAATGGATGTAAGTCAAATTTTGATTTCCTGTTATCGATTTCAAATAAGTTTTATTCGTCGTAAACTGAATTTTGAAGGCTAAATAAGTCCTCTGAGTAAATGGTATCATGGCTGAGACTAAGAACTACACTTATACCTACTTATAGCCAAACGCGAAGCAAAAACTAAAATAAAAGGGCTGAAAAAAATACAGACATACAGGCAGATAAACAGACAGGCACCCAAACATCTTGCCTTTTATATATATATATATCATCGATTTTCTGCACTATTGTAAGAACTGTAACCTTGAAACTTCTGAATATCGTTTCTTATGTCTTTGTCTATGAGTGTATCAAATTTAATTAAAATCGGACCACTCCTTCTATGAGCCGATTTTTTCGATTATCGGTTTTCGATATTTATCGGGGCTACTTTGAGACAAAACCTACCTAAGAAGACTCGCAGACGCTTATAGTACAACTGTGTAAAGTTTCAAGAAAATCGGTTAAGCCGTTTCGGAGTGTATAGATAACGGACACACACACACATACACACACAAAGTTCCATTTATATATATATATATATATATATATATATATATATCCATTTACATTCACTTTCCCTTTTTGCTTTTGCCAAAAGAAAAAAAAAATGAAATAAACAAATTAACCTCCTTATAACGTACGTTTAGTGTGCCCACCAAAATATTTTATATTTACTTTATGCCACTCCTACGATTTTACTTTCATTTTTAGATTTCGGTATAAACCATATTAAAATTATACATTAAATAAATGGATAAACTGACATCCCAGATTTATATTTTTTAAGCGCTCTTAAACAACGCAAGCACAAAAAACAAAACAAAAAAAAACGAAACAAATGAAAAACAACAAATTTTGAATATAAAATATATACTTTAAAACACTGAACAAACAATCATCTTGTTACTAAAAATGATGACTACTCAACACTATATGTATCAGTCAGTTAAATGCCATACGTGATACACGCTTGGGCGATCATGTCTCGAAAGAGACATGACTGACTGGGCAGAAGATTATCCCACAGTAGGTTGCCATTGCATTCAGCAGTAGACTGGTTGCCGACCAAGGCTATAGAACCCAATCTGTCCTGTTATTTAACCCATAACTGGAAGGAAGAGACGGATTAATACCTTTCCCAAGGGTATTTGCGCGCAAGTGAATGCAATGAATTACAACTGTAATTCGAACACGCCTCCCCAGTTTCTCGTGCCGAGCCGATATCCTCTGTACCACAAAGCACATCCTTCATATGTATATCACTATATGTATATATATGTTAAATCCCCAAACAGAGAGGATAATCCTAATAGTTCTTTTTAATTTATTATAGTGGTAGTTCTCAATTGATATTATAAGTCCTCCTATATGGCAGTGAAAGGTATATAGACACACAGAGAGAGAGAGAGAGAGAGAGAGAGAGAGAGAGAGAGAGAGAGAGAGAGAGACATTAATAGAAAGAGAGAAAAGCAGAAAGAGAGATAAGGTAGTGATTGTTTATTGTTGTAGATGCTGATGTCAGAGGTCGAAGAGTTAAGCCTGATGATATCTGAAGCCAAACATGGGTCGAGACTAGAGTGCGCATTTAAATTTACTAAACCTCACTTTGTCGATAGCAAGATGACAGTTGCCTACAGTAACTGGTTGTCCTCATTGTCTACCCATCAACGTTTCAGTCTGACTCAGCGATACTTAACTTCGTTTATCAGAAGCGAACCACTGCAATTATTGCAAAAAAAAAAAAACCCCAAAAAAACCGGGGGTGTATGGATATCATTAAAAAAACATCACAAAATGCAATTTACAAATTAAAAGTACCAAAATCAAGCAAGTATAGCTATTTAAATATCTGGGAAGTGTTTCAACAAAAGACAGAAAGTGCAACACCTGCCTGAATTTGAAGCGGCATTGGGATAGCAAAAGATGCTTTTCAAAAGCAAAGCAATGTATTAAGAAACTGTAATATATAAGATTAGTTGTTTTTTAATATCGTGTTTCCTATATGGCAGGGAATATCGGCCAATCTCTTCACAGACAAAAACGATACTTGAAACAAACAGAATTATGATTCTACAGAAGGATGCTGAGAATGCCATGGAGCGAACATGTGAGCAACGACTATATTCTAGAGACGTTGGATGCAAAAAAAAACAAACACTTCTGCTAAGATCAGGAAGAGACAATTGATATTTCTCGAGTGCATAATGAAGAAAGAAGGCTTGGCAAATCTGAGACACGATATAGATTGAATATATATATATATATATATATATATATATATATATATATATATATAGAAGAGAGAGAGAGATAAATTAATGTGGGGAAGTTTGTCACTTAACTGAGCAGAGTCATGCTGACTTCGAAGTTTCGTGCTCTGTTAAGTGATAACCTTCTCCACATTAATCTGTTAACATTATCTCTCTCTCTCTCTCTCTCTCTCTCTCTCTCTCTCTCTCTCGATATCCAGAAGGGATGGCGTTGCAGGGTTTTGGAGAAATAGTCAAAAAACAAAATTTATTTAGAGCTACAAAAAGAGCAAGTTGTGGAAAACCATGATCACTGAATTCATGAAAACCTGATACGTAGTACGTTGTATATTATTCTATATAAGTGCCGTTCAATTTAAATATACAAGGTGTATCAAAAATATACTTACACACTTTGAGGATGGATTTCTTCAATCAAAACAAGAATAAAATTCCATATAAGCATATGTCCGCACATCCTTCGTTTTTGTGTTAAGTTTAAAGAAAGTTTGTGGTAAATGGCGCTGTTTTATTTTTAATGAAGACAAGGTTACTTACGTTTATCATTTGTGTACATTTGTGGCTAGTCTGTTTTCAACGTTTAACGTGTAACTTAACTGAAAATTGTTCCGTTTAACAATATAAGGATTTTCATATCGTGATCAGGCAGATATGATTTTTACATACAGCCACGCGAATGGTAATGGATACGAGATTGCACGTGTTGTGGCCTGTTTGGGCCAGAAAGAAAGACACGGAAACAAGAAGGTAGGTTCAAACAGTGTAATAACATAACATAACATAACAGTGTAATAACATAACATAACAGTGTAATAACATAACATAACATAACAGTGTAATAACATAACATAACATAACATAACAGTGTAATAACATAACATAACATAACAATGTAATAACATAACATATATACAAGTAAGAGTCTAAGTAATCAGCAATTAAAAGTGTACGTCCGAACAGTATAGTTACACTGCGTCTCGACTACTTCAAGACTGTCTTATGACTGCCTCTAGACTACCTCACGACTGCCTCACAGCTGCGTCCCCTAAGTCACGCAAGTTAGTATTTATTGACGGAGGAAGAGTCCATGCCTATAGATAGGGCATCATAACACCATGGTTGTATCAGATTGCGTTTCAAGACCAAAGTCATCCAACCTTTGCTGCTAATTATCATCACGTTGCTGAGACAGGGTCCCTGGCACCACTGACTATAGGTCGATGAAGAACGAGATCCGTAAATACGCCTGACCACGAAAAACACATTCTACAGACTGTCAAGGACAGTTTCGGTATCAGCATAAGTCAAGTGGCCTTTGTATGTTGTAAAGAGAAGCACTAGTATCCGTATCATTTGCAACGTATGCAGGATCTTTCGAAATCTGATCACTCATCAGGGGAACACTTTTGCCGATGGTTTATGGTACAAACTGCTGATTCGTTGTTCGTCTTTTCAGTTTTGTTTAGAGATGAAGCAACATTTTAAAGAGATGGAATAACAAATTTACACAAGCAACATTTTTGGGCGGATCTGAATCTCCATGCAACAATAGAGACTAAGCACCAGCATCGATTAATGTGTGAACTGGAATTGTAGGTGACTGTCTGGTAGGTCCATATGTTCTCTCAGCACGTCTTACAGAAGTTTTCTAGCGGACTTTATTTCCAACACACTTCCGGCCGTAGTGCCGGATGTACCTCCGCTAATAGGAAGACGCTTGTAGTTAATCTATGATGGGTCTCCAGCAAATTTTAGTCACATTGTTTGCAATAAACTGGCTGATATCTACAATGAAATGTGGATAGGAAGGGGAAGACTGGTTCCATGGTCTGCGGGTTCTTCTGTTCTGAATCCTTTGAACTTTTATTGGTGGGGCCACCTAAAAAAATTGATTTATGCAGCAAACATTAATAATACAGAGACATTTCATGAGAGCCTGCGAAACCGTGTGGAAATATTTAGAAGTGTCTACCAGTCAACTGTCTGACAAGTGCATGTTTGTGTTGACGCAAACGGAGGACATGTTGTGCAATTGTTATGAATTGCTGTGTTGAGGTACAACTATAGGTTAATTAGTATTTTTGTATTTGAAAATCAGTATTATATCCCCAAAGAGAAAAAGAATTCTCATAATCGAAAATATATTCTGACTTTAAATAACATGAAAAGGGTCGATAAACGAACCAATCAAGTAATAAAATACAGAAGACATGTTTTAAGGCAACAGTCTCGTTTGTATGTAGTAATTTCTCGTACTCTGAGAACATTATTATGGGGCAACATTCTTTGATTATGTATTCGTATAATTTTTCTGTTGTATACAAATCTTAAGTAAATAAATTGGCCGACGTGTTTTGTTTGGAGTAAACTCTCTTTGCTATATATTAATTGTTTAATACTTAGTTTTTTGTCATAATAAGGTTAGACCAGTACACATTTGGATTAAAAAGTGTTCGATACAATTATATTGTAGAATTTTTTGAATATTTTCCATTTTTAAACGAGTTATTTCGCTATCCAGGTTTCTAGCATGAGTGGTGTCTTCAGACGATTTTGAATAACTTATTAAAAATTATTATACAAGTTATATAATAGTTATTAATGCTAGTTATTAAAATACTAATTATTAAATTCTAGTTATTAAAAATCGCCTGAAGACACCACTCCTGGTAGAAACCTGGGTAGCGAAATAACTCGTTTAAAAATGGAATATATATATATATATATATATATATATATATATATATATATATAAATTAACATTTTCTAAAATCAGATGACTATTTCGACAGGTAAATTTAACACCCAACCATCAACGAGAATAAAACATAATCGAAAAATAAATGTATTTGTTTCCATGTGTGTAAAAGAAAACTGAAGTAAGGCTAGGGAAAAGAAAAAAACGTGGGTCCGATGTAGAAACGGAAGTAAGGGTAGACAAAAAGAAAAAAGAAAAAGGGCAGATCATTGTTAGAATCTACCATTTTGGTGAGAGAAACGAAAAGAGCTACAATAAATTAAATTAAAAATAAAAGATCAAAATAAAGAAGAAATAGGTAAGACGAAATAACGGCTTTACAAGGCCACTGTTAAAAGGCCACGAATAATGTTACTACAAAAATATATGGTTAAACATAAGCTAAAAATTAAAACGATAGAACTAGAAGGAAAATAGATTTAAAAACTGGAAGTTATTATACAATTTAATTATATGACAAATAAAAAAAATAAAACATCTATTTTAAGGAATTTTAATTTTAAAGTAATTATAAGGAAGTTTGTATCTAAATTTAATTTTATGACAGTATTTGCTTATAATTTCTTATTTTAAGTTGAAAAGCAAATTTTGCTTAGGATATTTCATATTTTAATTATTTCAGATAAACGAAGAGTGCATCTATCGTAAACGTTATTGAGGGAGCGGTTCGAATCTGTTAATCTCTAACTCACAACTGGGTTAGGTACCTTCTTTTTCATTTTCCAAAATCATCGGGAAAGAAAGTTTGAAATTTTAGATTGGGGTTAGAAAAGGAGTGCTTATGGGACTAGTACCGTTGTTTAAATTCTCATGCAGAAATTCTAATGTAAACTTGATAATCATTTTTCTTATTTTTGGTGGGGGAGATGTTGGCTTGGTAGATCACTTGGGTTGACTTATATTTACTTTCCATGGGACAGATATTGATGGAACTGCAATTGTAATACCAGTTTTAATATTAGTTCAGTCGAAATTATTTAAAATATGTATATTGTGGGAATTAATGATATTATCTCTATTATTTGTGAAAGACTAATTAATTGTAAGTATTTCTATTAAAGATTATGCATAGGGGCTTATTGATATGAAAATGTTTACTTACCAGTTTCAGAACACATAGCCCAGTGGATACAGAGGCTGGTTAATTTTAGTAACTTGACCAAAAGATTTGTGAGTTCAGTACCAGGAACGACGGTAATGAAAAATAACTTAAGGAATTAAGTTAAAGGGAGGCAACTAAATGATCAACGGAAGGATAATCACACATAGAATGAGAAGAATATACTCTAGTGATCAAAATATAGGGTTCGGTTTGAAATTTCTAGCACATTAATATCGTAAACATTTCAATAAAGATTAGGAAAACAGTCCTAACAATGTAAATAATGTAAATACCACATCATCTCAGAAGTATAGAAAAATACTAATATATATATATATATATATATATATATGTGTGTGTGTGTGTGTGTGTGTGTGTGTGTGTGTGTGTGTGTGTGTGTGCGTGTGTGGTGTGCCGAACGTAAAGTGAAGAGAAAAGAATTACAGGTTAATTACTAACAGTTTCAACGATTCTAAGCCACTTTCTCTTGCATTTAATTTGATTTTACCGAATCTAAGTTGTAATTTGTAGACAAACATATTACGGTTACGCTAAAGATCCAGATAGAAAAGGATTCATTCAGAAGAAAATGCATTAAGAGGGTGCTGATCTCACAATTCTTGGCGATAAACCTAAGCCCAGACCGATGACGGCAGAAGCAATGGCAGCCAAGTACGCTAATCGAGCTAACAGAAAGAATAAATGAGATCTACCAGGAGTGAGCAAATTTCAAATCCGGCAAACACTGTTATGTCTGTAAAGTGAATTCTATCTATCTATCTATCTATCTATCTATCTATCTATCTATCTATCTATCTATCTATCTCAGTCTGTTCATATCTATCTATCTATCTATCTATCTATCTATCTATCTATCTATCTATCTCAATCTGTTCATATCTATCTATCTATCTATCTATCTATCTATCTATCTATCTATCTATCTATCTAGAAAAAAAAGAAAGAAAGAAAGAAAGTAAGAAAGAAAGAATAATGCTAAACTCTTAAAATGGGGGACTTGTATTATTCGGATTGGACGTTGAATACGATTTGGAGAAATGTGGATATATTTTTATCGAAAAAAAAAATTACAGAAAAAATAAATTAGAGTATTTTAAGAAAATTTGTAAGTATTGTCACATGAAAACATCTGATGAGTGAGGCCATCGTAATGGTGTCCTAACGAAACTTCGAAGTCGGCATGAATCTGCTCAGGTTAAAAGACAAACTGCTTATCAACGCTCATTCTACAGCACGATATCTAGCACTAACGATAAAAAAAACTGTTTGCTAAAATAGATTTTATCAGTAAAACTACTGAAAACAACATCATTGGTGCTAAACATTATCACAATTAAACTATATATTTTCTAAATTACGAGTACAACTATAAGGAAAGCACTTTACAACTTCTTTAGACAACTAGATTTTGAGATAATATGAATAAATCTAATATTCAAATGTAGAAATGAATTCACGAACTGGCAAAGTCTCTCCGTATATCAAGGCAAACAGAAATTTAAAGTACATGAACACAAGATCTAACCATCCCAAAAGCACAATCAAGCACATTTACAAAAGAATTGAGCAGAGGCTATCAAAAATTTCTCAGACAAAACAATATCTGATGAAAAGAAAAGAAACTATGAAGATGCACTAACAAAATCTGGCCACAGGAACATTTTAGAATACAATTGCCAACCAAACAAACAAATAAAAAAACAATGATAGAAAACGAAACGTTATCTGGTTCAACTCCTCATTTAACTTATAAGTAAAAACCAAAATAGGACAAATATTTTTTCAACTGATCAATAAACATTTTCCAAAAAGCTCAGAACTGAACAAAATTTTCAGTAGGAATACAAACCAGCTGAGTTGTAGCTGTACTAGAAATCTAGAAAATTTAATCATAAACAAAACGCAAGAAATTTAAGTATCATAGTACAAAATAAGATCATTAATAAAGAATGTAATTGCAGAGACAAAAATAAATGCCCACTTCAAGGACTAATAGAAAAGAAATCATTTACAAAGCAAAAGTGCATGACTTAAATGGTCAAAACAAAACATATTTGGGGTAAATTAAAGATACATTTAAGACTAGATGGTTCAATCCCAGGTTTACATTTAATCGAGAAAACTTTAAAAAAATATTCAAAATTGGCCAACCTTGTGTGGAAATTGAAATTAACATATGGATAAAACCCAGACATAACGTGGAGAATATTGAAAACATCAAAGCCTTACAGCAGAGGCAAAATATGTAGACTGTGCCAAGAAGAAATGTTAGCTATTATGTTATTCTCAAACAAAAACGAATTTCTAAATGGAAGAACAGAAATTATGACTAAGTGTAACCATACCATAAAATACCTTTTAAGGTAATAAAACTATGGATAAAACTATGGACGTTATAACTTCTAATTTTGAAAATTGCGCGTTTAAAAATAAATATTCGTTACGTGAGTGTTCTTAAAAAACAAACAAAACAAACGGTAAAAGTGAGTTATTGCAAATCGCCTGAAGACACCAAAGAGTAGAAAGCTAGATCGCGTAATAACTCGTTTATAAATAAAAAAAATATTGAAAAGTTCAACAATATAATTGTATTGAACACTTTTTAATACAACTGTGTACTGGTTCAATTTAATAATGACCCAACATTAAGAAATTAAATAATTATGAACTCTTTGTAATGATATATATATATATATATATATATATATATATATATATATATATATATATATCATTACAAAGAGTTCATGCCGATTTTGATGTTTCGTGAGGACAGCTTTATGATGTTCTCACTCGTCTGGGCTGTTTGCATTCTTTCCAAAACCCCGTCTTTGACCACATGTTTCGTACATTTTAAACATTTTCTGTTGCTCCGAGTCTCTCTTTCGTCTTTGAAGAGATCGCCTAGAATTCGCTGCCATATAGGTGAAGAGATATCACATAATAGTCTAGTAAAATTTTCCAACGAAATGTTTCAGTATCTCAACATTCCGTTTAGCTTTACAAATGCGTCCTTGGCCATGCCAATGCACCTTAGGATCTCAGTGACAAAACACTTCCTGGATATTTAAATTTCTGCACCAGTTTGATTTTGTATCCCCGACATGCAGTTGTTATTTTGGTGTCTACTTCTTGCTGACGACTATGTAATCGGTTTTCATGAAGTTTATGTTCAGCTTTTTCATTCTTATTTTCTATTGCTACCATCTGTAGGAGATCTGCGTATTTTATATTGTTCAGTTTTTGTCGCCAATGATAAATCCTGACGGGATTTCCAGTTCTCTCAGAATTGCTTCGCTGTACATAACGAATAGATCCAGTAAGACGATGCATCCTTGTCTTTCACTACTTTTTATTTTTGTCTATCTGCTAAATTCATTTCCTGTCCTTATGCAGGATCTTTTCTACCACTACAGGTTCTTCATTATTCTAATAACTTTCCTGAATGTCAAGGCAACCGTGCACCTTCAACGAGTCTTTCTTGAACGCCTTTGCGTAGTCAATAAAATACAAGTACACGTTTTTTGCATTTGTATTGCTATTAATATTACGAGCATGAATATCCCGTTACCTGTTCCGGTGTTTCTGACGAACACGGACTGTTCTCTGGGACGATTCTGTTGCGAGCTTCTTTCATTAGAATCTGAATGACGAGGCTTGTATGTGTGTCATTCAGATGATTTTTTTGTGGAGTTCACATTCTTTGGGCATGAATTTTTAGGTAGTGCTATAAAAACTTATCTGCTTAGGTCTTCCAGTATATCGCCACTATTGTAGATTTAATTTATTATTTATTTAATACTTCCAATGCCGAATTCGTCTAAGGCTGCTTTTGCTGCTTTGTTTCTGCTCAATTTGGCCAGTACAGCTTCCACTTCGGCTTTTAATATTTCTGGTCCTTCAGAATTTCTGTGTATTGCCGGCTTTTCTCTTTTGTCGTACACGATATTTCCGATATATTCGTTGCATCGCTGAAGTATTTTTCTTTTTATAATATGAGCGTTCCATACTTGGATTTTATGCATCTTGTTGCCGAGCATGTCTTTTGTTAGTTCCATTATTTTTTATGCATATCTTCTTTATTTGTTGTAATCAATCTCTCTCTTTCTGCACATTTGTCATTTAGCCAATTTTCTTTAGCCTTTCTGCATTTGCTCATTATTTCCTTGTGTAGTTTCCAGTATTCCGTTCTATGCATTGGCATTGTTTTCGGTCTCCTTTGCAGCATGTCAAGAATTTTTATCTGTGAACAACTTTTTTTATCTTCTACGTCCGTTTTCCTTTGGGATGATGTCGTTTGTTGATGTCACTAGGGGTTCTCTTAGTTTGTCCCATTTAGAGTTTCCTTTTCCAGTTTGTTCTTCTTATTTATTTTTCACAGTCTATAAATTTTTCCTGCAGGCTGAGTTTGTTGGATTGCAATCTGGTGATGTATTAGGCTTCTTCAATCTCCGGAGTTTGCATATAACTCGGAGGTAGTCGTTTCCGCAGTCGGCACATCGATTGGTTTTACAGTGGAAGACTGCTTTGCTTGAGACTAGATTAAATTTTTCGCGACCACATAAACCATTGTTAAGCCATCTTGAACTATTGTAATTTTCTTTTGTTCTGTAAAGTTAATAAAATGAGCGATACTTTTGCCGCACCCTGAATGTTTGTTTCTCTCTGATTTTCTTTTTTTTTCCTCATGTATATAACCACTTTTACAAAGAAACGAATAAATAGATGAATATAATAAAAAGAAAGGTGAAAGCTACATTTTTACGTTTTTCGCCTCTCCTTTCTTGTTGAGTGAAATGTCAGATTGATGACTTTCAAAACAACAATGTTTGGCTCGAGGAAAAATGATAACGAAAACACCAACACCCAGTCACATACGCAGAAACATAATCATTAAAATATGGATGCCTACATACATACATACACATGTATGAAATGCACACATCTCGGCATATGTGTCTTCGATTCATTAAACGCGCGTAATTACACACACAAGAGTGCCCGAACCTATACACACATATACATGGTGTCCTCCAAAAATATTATACACACTTTTAAATGATAATAAGTACATTTTTTATTAACTTTCACGCAAGATTATTATTCAAAATTAAGAAGTATTAATGTTTACTTTTTAAAAACTTTTTTATCTATTTAATTTTTTCAACCATTTCACTCCAAGGAAAATGGGTCTGCCATTAGTGCACCGGGGAGCAGGCTACAGTGCGATAAAAGACTAAGTGCAGGTGGCATTGAAAAAAGAATAAAATATGAACAGGATTCAAGAAGATAGAAGAGATCGCAGTTATCAAGGAAGTAATTAAACAGAAGGTAGTTCCACAAGTTGGAAACTGTTCGAGTAGATTTGGAGGTTACATTTAACTATTTCATCTGTAAAAGGGTGGGACCTAGATGCCAATCTAGTAGCATGCTTAAATTCACCTGGTCAAGGAACCAGGGAAAATGCTTGTCAGAGAGAGCAGTTGCCATGCAAATAGTTTTAGAAAAAAAACAAAGGGAAGTCCTGTTACGTCAGTGAGAAAATCATTGAAGTCGAGATGACAAGTCAGAACCGATTTACATTACAGATTAGCGTATTTGTGCATAAGTGAATTCGACTGAATTCGAACTCAGCTCTCAGATTTCTCATTCCGAGCCGATATACCTTCCACTACAATATATATAAAAATTTTAAGAAAAAAATGTAAAGTTAAAAAATTTATTAAAATGCAGGGAGACGAAATCAAAGGGGCGTAATTCATAATTATTGATAAAATATTTGTGAAAGAAAGAAAGAAAGAAAGAAAGAAAGAAAGAGGCAAACGTATAGAGGAATCTGTATCAATCAGGATTGAAGAATTTACGTAAGTATTTTTTCTATGGCAGCATGTGGTCATTAATTCACATTTTTTGCTAAGTAAATTAGAATTATTGATACGGTTTAAGATGACTAATTTTTCTAAAAAGCATAAGTTACACTTGTCTCATTTTCCATTGTACAATTTGGTCTTAGCGATGATATTCCAGGTAATCACTGAGTTCTTATTGTTTTTATATTTCTATCAAATGATCTAACAAATCTTATTCATTGAGTAGCTTTTTAAATAATAATCTTTTGTAATTTTTTTTACAGTTTTAACTTATTGAATACAGTAAAACAATTGTATATTTTGCTTGTGGTGATTCATAATCGGAATTCTGGTTTGAATATAATTTCAATTCAGTGTATCAAATACAAAAGATATTAACCTTATTCGGATTTATTTTTGAAATAGTAAAATTCTGAAGTCGCTTTGCAAGCAAAAAAACTGAAAAAATTAGACATTTCTCAGACAATATTTAAAGCAAAATGCTCAAAAACTGGTAAAGGGTATGAATCAAATTTTTGGAGTCAGTACTTATTAAATCAATAGCTTTCACGTTGTGTGTAATTTTGGTTTTCTCAAAAAAGTCAAAAATCAACCTACTTTAATATACAAACATAGCTGTGAAGAGATTGACATATAAACATTGCATAACGTATCCGAAATTAATCTACTGATAGGAAAAATACTTATGTCCCCGCCACATCCAGAACAATTATTTCTCTCCCAATACACAGAGGATGAAGGGAGCTGTGCTGATGACAGGAATTTGTAGCTGGTAGAAGAATGACCAGGAACAACGAAAACTACCATTCTTTACCAAGGATTCTAAAAAGTAGAACTAAAGATACACCTTTCCAAAATAGAAACAATGATGTGGAATTGGAATGATGCGTACCCTGAATTCTTCATACAATATTCCGGTCTTTAAAACACATCTATACAGGATATAAGAAAATTGAAAATAACATACTGAGTACCTGAAATAGTTTTCCGCAACCTGTAAGCTGCTACAAATTCAAAACATAAAAATAAAAAAAACAAAAAAAAACAAAAGAGATATGTCTATATTTCTGAGATGAGGCAGTATTTAAAGTATTTACATTAAGGACTCATGGCCTAGTGGATACAGACGTTGGTTAGTTCCAGGAGCGTGACTCGTTTCATTTTCTCGATCTAACATTCTCGGCTGACATGAAGTAGAAAGATTTTCTGTTGCTACATCTTCTTCTAGGTAATTTTTTTTTTCAATATGTCGGGCTAGACATTTTTACTTTTCAAAATCTATATTGCTTATTTATAAGTGTACCATTGATCGCAATTGTAATTTTTGACACTAATGATTTTCTCTGGTACTCTGGTATTACTGGTTACCATATTCTGTTCATCTCTATGCTTGATCGGCTTAGGAGAATTTTGAAGCCTAGCATATGTAATGATTCCTTAAGTTTACGTAGTTACCAGGGGCGTTCTCTATCTATTATTTCAACTACATCTCATAGGAGGCGGTGACCCTCTTTCTCCCTCCATAAATGGTCAGCTATGGAGGAAGAAAGGGGATCAACGTTTCGTACCCTTAATTCTTCATTAAATATGTCGGTCTATAGATAAGTTAAAACAAATCTCTATAGGATGTAAGAAAATTGAACATAACATAGTGAGTGATCGATTTAGTTATCAACCCTTGTTTACACCGGGTTGAGAATTGATGCCATCAAGAAAGTTATTGATGAAGATTAGGAACAACCTAGCTCCAAACATAGAGAGTAGAGGAATCTGATTTAATGCAAAACGATCTAGAAGAGTGGACATTCAGGATAACATTCATTTCGCAATTTGATAAAAAAAGAATGAATCAGATTAAATTACGTCCAGAAATAATATAACCTTTCCACCCAGCTTTCATTGACATATGCGATATTAGATATTAAATAGCAGTTCAGCACATTTTTATTTGTTTTTAACTATATTTTCCTATCTAATACTTTACTACTTTTCTGAAAGCCATACAAAGATTATCCATTATTCATTAGCATATAGGAGATTAGATATTACATAGCAGTTCAGGAATCCTTTCTTTGTTTCTGATGACATTTTACTATCGTTTAATTCTTTGCTTATTTTATGAAATGTATGACGATATTAAATTTTTTTATTGCATTTCAACAATCCTTTCTTCGTTTCTCGAAATGGAAAACATCTTGCATAATGGCCCTCTTTCATTATTCCACGCTTCTATCTTTATTTTTAACCCGTGTATCGACAAAGAGGTTGTTTAAAACGGTGAGAGATTAGAAAAGTATTCAAGATAAAAAATAACTGCGAACAACTGACGCATATAAAATTCAAGTTTGGCGTTGCGCTTCTGTCTCGAATTATTTTGAAAGTAAGATTCTCAATCACATCTTTTTTCCATCTCCGCCCTGGCGCGGGCTACGATCTCATGTTCAAGTCGATCCACTTCATTTTGGATAATAATTATTTGGAATTAGATTATGAATACAAAATTCCTTTGATTATTTTGTTCGAATTTGTGGACAACATTTATCATCGCGAACAAATTATATTTTCATAGCAAATAATAAATTAGTCTTATCTATCGATTGGTGTAATGATTAGCATGCTTCTGGCGCTAGAATCATTACAATTGGATGGTGAGTTCGTTTCTCACTGGGTGCTCGATACTTTCGTCCTTGTGCCGCATCTGAGCTGTACTTAGAAAATCGTCTGTGTGTCAGTCAATCGGTTTCTATCTATCCGTCTGTGTGTGTGTGTCGATCTATGTGCATGTCTATATATTTCTCTTTATATCTATCTTTTACTTTCTTTCTTTCTTTCTTTCTTTCTTTCTTTCTTGCTATATATATATATATATATATATATATATATATATATATATATTCGGGCAGCAATCTCACTTTTATGCAGGTTTCATTACAAATGACAGATAAGGTGTGATGGTAAAGATTTTATGTAATTTTTCATGTGATCTTATGATTTTTTTGAGGATATAAATTATATATAAATTGTCTTTTTTTTTTAATCGAGCACTTTCGGCTATACGTTTAGCCATTTTCAAAGATTAATGTTATTTTACGTAAAACGGAATATATCTGGTGTTATGTATAAAGTAGAGTAGTTATGTGTTATGTACCGAACACGGTAATTCCGTTCTTAACGTGTTCGTAGTTGATGTTACTGGGTGTTGGGTTTTTCGTTTTTATTAATAACGCCTCCATGATTCTAAGTCTATTTTTGCATGTAAATGATGTTATGATATTTGTATTGTCGACGAGTGTGTTCAGAATAGAGTTTGGTAGGTTTTCATGTGTGTTGAAATGAGATCGAATTGAGCTCCGTTGAGAGAGATGTAGCGTGAGTCGTCGTGTTAGTTTCGTAGTGTATGACCGATATAACTATTTACGAAATTAGGATCAAATCATAGTTCTTCAAAAGGCACGTGAATTCGTAAATAATGTTGGTTCGTTGTAGTTTGGATCTCGCGGGTGAATTGTTGTTTTTGATGATGAGGTTAACCGTTTTAAATTTAATATAATAGTTGATTTATTTAACTTTTTTTTGTTTAAGTCGACGGGAGTTGCGTAGTTTTGGAAGATTTTTAGAAGGGAAGGTTCGTCCTGTTTATAATTGCTATGAATTTGGTCTTTGTAAAGGGTATTAATACTATTATTATTATCAGTGTGTTTACTGTTGTTATTACTCAAATCTGAAAGAAAAAGTCTAATATGGTAGTCAACCAAATCATTTGGAAATCCGTTGTTGACGAGTGTTTGTTTAGCGTTGTGAAATTCTTTGAAGAATAGTGATCGAGAGAATGAATTCTCGTAAACTCTCGTAAGGAGTTTTTTAATGACACTGATTTTATATCTAAGAGAACATTAACTAATGAAATTAAGGTGACGGGAAATTTTACTAGAGGATCTTTTTTTCAAATAGAGAGGTAATGAAAATATTATTACGATACTCCATGAAGACGTCTAAGCACGGGAGTTTATTTTTTGGGCTAAGCTCCTATGTGAAGTTGAGGACGGGATTTTTTTCGAATGCAAATTTAAGATTATCGGTTTCGTTTTTGTTCTGAGCAAGAATGAAAATATCATCTACATAGTAGACGTATCTTGTGGTTTTTGTCATTTCTTTAAAAAGTGTGTTTTCTACGTGGAACATGTGAAAGTTAGAAAAGCATGGATAAAGAGGATTTACCATATTTACTCCGTTAGTTTGGCCTTCATGGTCGTAAAATTGAGCCTGGCTAGTGCAAGCGGGCAGGAGATTTTTTTTTAAAGTGTGGGAATTGTAGCTGGTGGTGGTATTGAAGTATGTTTATAAATAGAGTTAATGATTATGACGATGGTTTCAGCAACCGGAACGTTAATGAATAAGTTTTCGATGTCGTGAGATGGTTAAGGTTCGTGGATTTAAGAATTTGAAGTAATGCATATCTATCTATCTATCTATCTATCTATCTATCTATCTATCTATCTATCTATAAACGACCTTCAAACCAATTTACATGAAATATAATTAATACCCGGGTGCTAGGACGCTTCGCTAACCCCTGTTGCAGGAATTTGCCAAGGTACACCTTTGCTTGTTCAATATCAACACAGCCAATTTGTAGTTTATAGTGCATCTATCCTAAGAAAGCCTTAGTTCCTATTTCTCGCTTAATCTAGACTTCAACCCATATATATTAACACACACACACACACACACACACACACACACACACACACACACACATATATATATATATATATATATATATATATATATATACGATTATGTATGTATATGTGTGTGCGTGTGTATATTCTTTATCTTCAATATCGGCTCCTCTTCCTCTCTAAATATAAGAAAGTTCAAGCAATATATATATATATATATATATATAGTTATTGACCAAACATAACTTTTAATTTTCTGATTGGCTTCAGAAAAATTCGAACGATCGACTGATATTTCTTTATTTCCTTCCAGGCCCTTTCATTAAAAGTTCTTCACTATTAACTTATGATAGGAATTAAATATAGTTCGGTTTACTTTCAAGATGTTTGCCATCGACTTTCTCTTTCCCTCCAACCATTCACTGCCTTATAAACTAATGTTCGACTCGAGTCACTGTGTTTTTCATCCTAATTTCTGTACAATATTCCCTATTTAAACACACCTGTCCGAATTTTTTCTTTGTTTATCATCCCGTGTTTTCTTGTAAACTTGATTCACTGCCTGCAAGCGTTTCAGTTTTCTCACCTGTTCATTTCACAAACGAACTGTCTACCTGTATAATTTGCTATGTTTTTATTTGTTTGTTTGTCTTTGAACTGAGTTAAATGTACGGACTAAGTATGAGATGATTGTTTACCGGTTTACATCGTGCAAATATTTGTCACTCAGAGCAAAATGGTTTCTGTTTGAAGCCAGAGATATTCTCTGGACTTTGAGTGTTGATCAATTCAAAACTACAGTCGATAAATGTTTTAAACTTATTCAGATTGACCGATTAAATTAAATCAATTTGAATATATTTAAATTAAATTCGGTACCTTCAGTCATTTTCGATAACTAACTTTTAAATTGAATTTTTAAAAATAAAAAGCTTTCTTGAAACTTTTATTTTAGCTTTAACTGAAAGCTAAATGATTAAATTTACTATTTCCAGTAAGCAAAATACTCTGGTGTTTTTTAAACAGAAATAATATTGATTAGAATCTAAAGTTTTTAGATTCTTTTTTAATTTTTCAATTTTTCGCCCATTTTTTGAGTGATCGACTCATTCGTAAACAAAATTTAATTCTCGGTTTTAAAAATTTTGCAAAAATAAAATATACATCTGTGACACTATTTTTAAAAAATTAGCAAATTTAATGTTAAATCGATCTGATTTACACAAGTATTACTTATTTATAGCATGAAATTTAGAATAAAATTATTTCTTATACACAGTGTTGATCTTTCTGACATTTCTTACGTATCTGATATCTGATGATAGCTAGAGAGATGCGAGGTAAGTGTATGGCGATCTAGATTGACACAATTGACAAAATGTTTTTCCTGATATGGGAAGAAACCGTCAAACACATGACCTTTTAACATACACACAGAAATTACTCTACAAAAAGCTTTAAATATAGAAAACAATAAAAATTATTTTAAAAATACGATGACTCTAAATTCGTGTGTAACTTTTCAATTTTCGATTAGTAAATATAGTCTTCACTTAATATCTTAATAACCTAACGTCTACAAGTCTTTGAAATATTCTTAAATATTTTTGAAACTTTATAAATTATTATAATAAAAAAGTTCTTTTAAAATTTCATTATTAATAAATTTTTTTTATCTTCAGATGATAATGTAATTAGTTTATATTATTTATTAAAGCAATTAAAGACTTCTCTAATTAAATAATGTCATAGTTTTATTGCCTTTTTTATTTTACTATTAGGAGTAGATTTTCGGAAAGAGGGACCAAATGGTCGAAAAAAATAATTGATAATATACATTCCCCAATGAGTCCTGCGTTTAACTAATAAAACTAGTTTTGCCTACAAAATTTAATTTCTTGAGATTTCATGAATTTGCGTGAAATGGGGAACAGATGTTTAAACATATTTTTGCCAAAATGTTTTTAAAATAATAATTCAAAAACATAATTTCAATCACTTGTGAATAAGTGCTGAAAGTTTCATTAAAATCCAATAATTATTTGATTTTTGCAAAAAGTTCCAAATTAATGTGTTTGTCACCAGAAAAAAAAAGTTACGTAATATTACATTTTCCATTTTAAACTCTCGTAACAATTTACTTCACAAAAATTTCGAATGTGTTAGAAAGGATTGAAAAAATTTAAAAGTAACTAAAAATTACTTTGATCTTTTCTTTTAATAATAGTATAAACATTTTGATAAAAGAAGTTCGTTTTTAATAAGTTTGGAAACTTTTTGCTGTTTTATCAGCAATTTGGTGGAGGTACCTAAATTAGATTATTAAATTGTAATTAAAAATATTAATGAAGAAGATGAAATTTAAATAGGTTCTACATATTTACGTAAAATTACTGTTTCTGAATTAAAGTATATATTTAAAATCACATTAAGAATAAATCAATTATCGTATATACAGTGATAACACGCGTATTTATTTTGGCATGAAATTTGTTGGGAGAAAATGATGATATAAAATGAAATAAAATTGGATTTTACATTTTTTAAATTTATATTTGCAATATATTTTATTTAAATAAAAAATAAACAACTGGATATTTTCTTTTAATCAACTGCTGTAATAATGTAAAATAATGTAAAGCTACTCACTGTAAATATTAATTCACCCTAAGAAATTACAAATTTGAAATCAAAGTTTTTATTATTATTAAATTTTGACACTCTTTTGAAATTATAAAATTAAAACAAATTTGTTTAGCTTTCTTCATAACAACTCCAAACCTTAGAATAGAAAATTACCAAAAAGCAGGAAGTTATTTCCATTTCATCAGGACGCATGATATTTAAGGATAATTACAAGGAATTTTTAAAACTTAAAAACAAAAATTGTTTTTGGCTTGTCTATCAGAATGTGTGTTGAATCGGCTCGGAACGAGAAATCGGGGAGCCGAGTTCGAATTCCAGTTGAATTCCTTGCATTCACTTCCGCACAAATACCCTGGGGAAAGGTATTAATCCGTCTCCTCTCTACAGTTATGAGCTAAATAATAGGTCAGATTGGGTTCTATAGCCTTGTCCGGCAACCAGTCTACAGCACAAAGCAATGGCAACCTACTATAATAATCTTCTGCTCATTTCAGTCATGTCTCTTTCGAGACATGATCGCCCAAGTGTCTATCATGTATGGCACTTAACTAACTAATTAGGATTAGCGCGAATCTAGACTCAACACCTAGAAATAACGCACCTAAGTCATTCACATTTGATGCGATTGCAAAAGTCTGTTGGTGTCTGTAATAAGCTACTGGTGTACGATCTCATTTAGGTAGCTATGATTAAAAGTTATTCAAGATGTTGTCTGGAATAAGACTATCTTGAAACTACGTACTTTAATTAAACAAGAAAAACAAAAAACGAAACACGATAAAGTTTATGAAATACATTAAAACTAAATAAACGAATTAAAAATAAAACGTAAGACAACGATATTTTTACAACAAATAACAGTTAATTTGATGTTTCTATACCTTGTGGTGAGTTTAATAAAATCCTTGGCAAGAAAGGAAAAGTTTACTAACACACATTGAGGTGTGTTCAGTAAAACCTTTGAAAAAGGAAAGGTACTCTTACAGGCATTGAGGTGTCTTTATTAAAACTCTTGGGAAGAAGGGAAAGGTTGTTACTAAACTTTGTTAGATATTCTGCATCTGCAAAGCGGGAAATGTTGACTCAGTCGAGTGGTCCATACCTGAGTTCACACAAAACAGAAACCCATTTTGAACCACTTCAGTTGTTTTTATTCCGTATTATAGTTTCTAGCTAGCAGGTGCTGGCTTGAAACCCCTAAATAATCCTAGGGATGCGCTGTCAGTTGTCGAATAATAATATCAATTTTATTTACCGAATCTTTCGAAACGCTACTGCGTAGATGTCTGATTTTGGTCATACAACTCATGACTTTAAGACGGTTACTTTTGGTTGCCTCGTCAGGTCAACCCATCTGAAGCGCAATGGAAGGGCCTAGCATTGGGAGAATTTGGTGTAAACTTTAGTAAATATTAATTATTTTATTTTGGTCTGGATTAAAATTTTCTAGTGAATTAACAGAAAACATCCTAAACAATACTCTCTATAATAAAAAATTGCATTGTACATTTATTTATATATATATATATATTGCCGCATATTTGCTCTTTAAAAGTGCCTTATCATTTTGTTTTATTTTTGTGCAATAATTATAATAAAGACATTGTACAGTTTTTGCTTATATATACATATATATATATATATATAAACTTATTTATAAATGGAACTTTGTCTGTGTGTGTGTCTGTGTGTGTGTGTGTGTGTGTGTGTGTGTGTGTGTGTGTGTGTGTGTGTGTTTGTCCGTTACCTATAGACACCAACACGCCTGAACCGATTTTCTTCAAAATTTATACAGTTGTACTACAAGCGTCTGAGAGTGTTCTTAGCAAGGTTTTGTGTCGAGGTACTCTCGATAAATATCAAAAATTGATAATCGAAAAAATCGGGATATCGAAGGAGTGGCCCGATTTTAATCAAATTTGATACACTCACAGACAAAGACACAAGAAACGATATTCAAAAGTTTCAAAGTTGAAGTTCTTACAATAGTGCAGAAAATTTGATATCGATACCAGGAAATCAAAATTTGACTTACATCCATTCATTTTTCTTTCAGTCTACGGTTTCGCTTTAACTGGAAACAACTGTTGCTTTTTAGTCTTTCATGCCGACGTCCAGAGTCTGAGCTCCAGGACCATGGATTAGTTTAAAGCTTTCATTACACTCGAGCAACGCCGGGCTATACTGCTAGTATATATATATATATATATATATATATATATATATATATATATATATATATATAATATTTAAATATTTAGTTTTGGGGGTTTCAAATTTAATAAAACTGAAAGGGAAAATGTAATAAAACTAAAAGGGAAAATGTAATAAAACTGAAGGGAAAATGATAAGATCAGATTAATGGGAGGTAAAACATTAAGGAAGAAAAACAGACAAGAGAAAAATTAGACCAATACACAGTTGTATTAAAAAGTGTTCAATGCATTTATATTGTATAATATTTTTTATTCGTAAACCAGTTATTACGGACACGGAAAGGAAACTGCAAGATCTCATACAGAAAGTAGCAGTGGAGAGTGACAAGAAGGGACTACAAATAAACTTTAAGAAAACTGAGTGCATGGTCATCAGCAAAAGATACAACCCAAAATGCCAAATACAGGTGGGGGATAACAGAATCAAACAAGTCCAAGAATTTAAGTACCTAGGAAGTGTTCTAACAGGAGATGGAAAGTGCGACACGGAGATCCGAAGGCGAATTGGCATGGCAAAGGACGCGTTCCAGAAGATGAGTAAAATACTAACACACAGGAAGATCTCAATAGAAACGAAGAAAAGAGTGCTAGACTGCTACGTGATGTCAGTTCTTCAATACGGCTGTGAATGCTGGACAATATCATCGAAAATGAGGACAAAACTGGAAGCGGCCGAAATGTGGTTCTACAGAAGGATGCTACGGATATCGTGGACTGAGCATACAAGCAACGACGAAGTGTTAGAAAGAATGGCAACAAAAAGGAAATTGATGCTGAGCATCAGGAAGAGACAACTGAAGTTCCTGGGACATGTAATGAGGAAGGAGAGCCTGGAGAACCTGATACTGACTGGACAGATAGAAGGAAGGAGAGTCAGAGGAAGGCAGCGGATAACATATTTGCAGGGTCTGATCAGGTGGATGACGGAACGGGGGTTGCCAGGAGCAACAGGAGCAAACATATTAAGAGCCACAAGGGATAGGGAGACGTGGAGATCCATGATCGCCTACGTCCTGAAGGGACAGGGCACATAGAAGAAGAAGAAGAAGAAGTTATTACGTAATCCAGGGTTCTATCTTTTTGGTGTCTTCATGCGATTTATAATAACTGATATTTAACTTTTTTGAAAACGCTCAGGTAAGAGGGAGTTTTTACGAACGCGCAATTTTCGAAATTAGAACTTTTTTTTTTATCATGGATCATTAGATTGATTCCTAATAGATATTTGCTGGTATGGCCACACTTGGTTATAATTTTTGTTCTTTCATTTAGTAATACATTTTTGATTGGGAATAGCATAATAGCTATCTTTTCTTCGTGGCGCAATCTACATATTTTGCCACCTTTGTAAAGCTTGGCTGTTTTTATTATACTCCTGGAGTATAATATATAGTCTATCTTGTTACGTTTAAGGGGGATAACTTGTGAGGAAACAGATAACAATCCTCTCAAATATTTGGCATCATTTTTTTTATGGCAGGGTCCGACTCGTTAATATTAATGTCTATGCGCATTTTGTCTGTGTATATTTTCGTCAAGTGTTTGTACTTATCAGCAAATAATCGCGTGGCTTTGTTTATAGAAATGTTGAGCACTTATTTTTAGCTGGCAAAATTACAAAAATAAAACTGCAGAAGAAAGAACTTTCTTGTGGCAGTTTTGCTTTGTTTTCTTAATTTTATTTCTGTTCTCCTAATCTTTGTTCTTTGTTCTTTCATTGCTTTGAATAATTATATTTGAGTTTTTTTTTCCCGAGTGAATAAGGAACGAAGAAAAATTTACAACGTCCAAAACATCAATTTAAAACAGTGCTCGATATGTAATACAGAGCTGTGAATATTTATTATAAATTATATTTTAGAATATGTACAATTTTTTTATCCACTACAAAGTGTACATTTTGTTTCGACATTGAAATTACAATGTCTCATCAGGTGGTGTGGAAAGGAATGGAAAGCCTCTTTTATATATTTGGCGAGTTGTGTGTGGGATGTTAATGGGGTTAGCGATAAGGGAATAAATCTTGTAAATTGTCCGTTAGACGGGTAGGGAATATAGTTGATCAATGAAAGTGTCGGGAATTTTGTAGACAGATTATATATATTTTAGCATTTCTTGAATATTTAACCTGCATAGATAACGGATAAATGACTAATTCTTCCCGCGAACCACGGCTCTATGTAACAAACCCCTAAGAGTATGTTTCACCGATCCTTGAAATCTTGACCTGTTCAAGTCTAGAGTCAACTGCTATCTTTCCTTCTTATCTATCTAAACTACCCAGCAAAGTACCTTTTACCTTAAATGGCTCCAGGGCCTTCTACAGATGAACCATAGTATATAAAAAAAAACAACAACAAAAAAAGAAAAAACAATGTTTGCGTCACGTTTTTCATTTATTCTGTACGACACTTTTGGTGGAGCACAAAATACGTTGACAG